>JAAVTS010001338.1:13408-43583 GCA_022845575.1 Baylisascaris ailuri
TAGAGGATTCACGAATTTACTTCCAACAAAATGTAGCGTAATTCGTAATGGATCACAAATAATCATCGATACGGAAAAAATTGTCGTTGGTGATATCGTTATCATTAAATGTGGTTCAAGAGTGCCAGCCGATGTTCGCATTCTTGTAAGTATATCACTATTTTTTTTGTGATTTTTTATTGCAATTATGCAATAATGGAAACAATTTTTTTTTAATGTATTGATCATAACTTGACGTTGTGCTGTTCTTTTAATAAGTGAATATTGGCGAGTGGGATGTTCGATATTTCATCCGTTCATGGTTCAACTTTTTTATTCGTATCCTTTTAGTACGGAAAAAATGGATATGTATTGGCAAGGCCTTACAGAGTTCTTTGTATCGATAATGAAATGTAAAGAATATCGCCATAGGAGCACGTTTAGTGGTTGTCAGGGGAGATTGGGGGAAGGAGAGTAGAGGCTAGGCAGACACCGTGTTCAAAGATTGTTAGAGGCTATTTGTTTGTGACGGTTTAAATACATGGTTCCCTAGCCCCCCTCCTCCCTCCTCTCCCAGTCTCCACACGTTATCCTTATTTTAGTTGAGATCATGCTACTGCATTCATAATTTGTTCAGAAGTGAAGTAAAAGAAATAATTCAACCGTTCATTTTGATTGCTTTTCTAGCCACCATTAATAGGTATTAATTAATGCAAGTATAGAAAGTGATAGCGGTAGTTTCCTCAGAAATTATAATAGGTTGTTCGAGTAAATCCATAATTTAATATCTATTAAATTTCACTAACGGGAACACTACAATTTAACATATGCAAATTTCTAGTGCTGCTCAAATCTTAAATTGGAATCGTCGTCAATAACGGGTGAAGCCGAACCAATCGACTTTCAAAGTGAAGCAGTCGCCGAACACATTGACGTTTTCGATGCAGCAAATGTTGCTTTTAATGGTTCATTCTGTGTTGATGGTGATGCTATTGGTGTTACTATTAGAACTGGCGAAAAAACGGTGATTTTTATTTGCATTTTTAGTATCATATATAATGATTGCATTTATGATATCCAAAAAAAAACTCCTTTTGATTTCTTGTAATGATAGTTTGTAAAAGTTCGTTTTTTTGTGTTTATTTGTGAGGAATAATAATAGTCTAAGTTTCATAGATGGAATTTTAGTTAATTTTCACACGTAAATTTAAATGAAGTATATGTATTCAGTTAGAAATTCAGCATAGACCTATCTAGTAGAAATATGATGTTTGTTGTTTATAACATGCGCAATTAGACAAAAATTATGAGTCTTTTTTTTCAAAAATTCTGGAAAAAAATAGAATGAAATGAGTTGTTTGTTTGTTTTTTGTTTTTGTTTCTTTTTTTTTTTTTTTTGCAAAGTATGAAACATATCTAATTAATAGTGGATTTACTCTTGTTTAAATGAATTTATGTTATCGTGAGAAATTATATCTAGTGATGCGATTATTTTTTAGATTCTTGGACAAATCGCTTCTTTAACGACAACACAAACAGAAGAGAAATCCTCACTAGAAGTTGAGATTAATCGTTTTGTGAAATTCGTTTTTATATCTGCATTAACGATGGGTGCGATAATATTCTTTATCGGATGCCTTATGACAAGATTCGACGATATTCTTGGCTTATTCACTTCTGGATTTCTTGTCGTTATAATCGCAAATGTCCCACAAGGTTATTTCCAATTATATTTATATTTAGCGTAGTTCTAATTTCATAGCCGAATATATGGTATATGAGGGTATTCCTCTGCTAGATAAGCGTTTCATGGATGAAGCCAGAGGTAGAAGTATTGCAGCTATATATTGCCGTCTTTAATAATCGTATTCGCATCATGTCTCATTTCTATGATAGATGTTGTCGTTTTGCATTCTGCATCGAATGTTTAGAGAGTTTCAGAAATAAATCAAGGAAATTGTTTTGCATTGCTTACATTCTGTTGTGTCCTCTCAGGTGATTACTTTACAGGTCTTCCGGCGACAGTCACATCTGAATTAACGATAATTGCGCGTCGTTTGGCTAAGAAGAATGTTTATATGAAGAAATTAGATGTAGTGGATGCTTTTGGAGCTGCAACGGTGATCGCCTCAGATAAAACCGGCACACTAACTACGAATAATATGACCGTGACAGATGTATGGGTTGGACTCAAATATATCAGCGGTACATATTCTTTTTGCTCTCAGTGCCGTTATTTGAATTTCAAATGGGTGCAGAAATGGTTGAAATGGCTTAGGCGGAACAGGCTAAACTAGATTAGGAAACAGGTGTGGAATGGTTCATTATGCCCGAAGTGGAACATCTCATAGAGAAATTTCATGGCACAATTTAAGAACTTGTCATATGCATACGAACGAAGGGGTCACAATTTTCACTTATTACCTTCTTAATGTAAGAAATATGGCATTCAATTAGCTAATGAAAGTGGGTCTTTGCTGAAGGCGAAGTAATGTTATAAACTTGAGTGCAATGCAGAGGTTGGACTGGTCAGCGATGCTAATTACAATTTATCAAGGTGAGATAGGTGAAAGTAATGAATAGGACGAGTTCACAGTAGAAATACAAGCAAATCAAGTTGATCTCAGAATGTGACAAGGTCGTTTTGAGCCGGAACTTTATGACCACTTCATTTCAATTTCCTATATTGATCTTTCTAGCTTGGCATATTTTTACACTAACGGCTTGTGGTCTTATATGGTCATTCACTAGTGGCTATTTGTTGAAGGTCTTTACGATCAATGACTCGGTGACGTCATTTTATTCAGGAATACCTGAGGTGAGGCATAAAACCCTTCATACGCTACAGAATACGACACGCAATCGACCGATCGCAATGAGTCTCGACATTTATGACAAGCCGATCCCCGAGTTGATTACGCTTATGAGTATATGCAACAAGGCTCAGATCGAGATTACTGGAATGACTGTCCCTACTATTAGCAGTAAGTTTTTCGTTTAATTTAACGTCATCAGTTTTAACATCATATATACGTTGTGTAAATCAAGCTGCTGCTTTCTGTAATTTCGCATGTCATACCGATTGCTTGCATTAAAAAAATCGTGTCAACAAAAATTGTGTCGATGCTGCTGTATCAAATGCTTTTGTTAAGTTCTCCAAGTATATAGTTTTATGACTTTCAAATATAAAAATTGATGAGAGTATATGCAAATTAAGAGCGTGAGGTTTGTTGGGAAATGAAGCCACACTAGCAATAAGCATTAGCTCTGAGAGTATTAGAGAGTGGAGGAACTATAGCGATGAGTACTTTTAAAATTGGACCAAGAGCCTCGGTTGGAACCCTCACCTTTACGAGTAATAAAAGAAAATATTAGAAGGTATTTTTATTGGCGGATAGCCGCATTTGTGAGCGTATTTTATAAACAACGTCAGAGCACAGAACGTGACGATTGGCACATGCTTTACTTTAGCTAGAAGTTTCTATTGCGTAATTATTTTACGTCAATAATATCATTGCTTTGTGCTTCACTCATGCCCAGATTTTTAATTTTTGATTTTTTAGAGGGGGGGGGGGGCGGAATTAGAGAGTTTTAGAGAAAGATGCGGTTAATAGAGTTAAGAGGTTTCAAAGACTTGGGGTTGGTGGGTTTCAACGAGGAATGGTGCTGGATGGTTTGTTTCAGAAGAAAAAGATTGCAAGATATGGAAAACAGCTGTTTAAAATTCGCAGTTTTCCTTATAGCTCTCTTATGTCGGTGGAACGTGGTCATTGAGTGATCTTCTGCATAGAAAAACACGTGATCATTGAAATGTCGAAAAAAAAACGCGTTAAAATGAAAATTAGATATTCTACTAAATGATGTAACAATTGCTGCATCGTGAAGAGATGAAATAACTATATTAACAGATGAGGAACTGTCGATAGCGAGTCGACTGCGTCGCAACCAAGAGAACCTTCTTTGGCATCCGAGTGTTCGAACGAAGGCTCTTACAACAAGGTGAGTCGACATCGGCAACGAGATCTCTCTCTATTCTTTTTTCTATAGTTTAAGGGAGATATGAATTTAAGATTTGGATTCGATTCTGCATCATGAGTACGATTTCGGTTCTTTTTCTAAACCAAAATTCCAAGAAAAGTGATAGAAGGCGAGGGGATTGGGATAGAGTTGGACAGGATAATGGTCGACAAAGGTACTCATGTGGCCGTATGAACTGCCCGCCAGAATTGTGATAGAGGAAGAATTATGAAGATTCTTTTCTATATTGGAAATCGTTGTTTTCATTTTTTGAAGAAGATTCATAAGGGAATTAGAGATTAATTTTTTGCCTCATGAGGATCTTTTCAAATTTTTCATTTTTCCGGCTATGCACCTCACTTCTAAATTTGTTTCATTGTTAATAATTTTTTGAATTCCTATTTACGAAATATTCCACCTTTCCTCAACACCTTTTATTCGTACCGCATGATCGGATATGCGAGATCGGTGAATGAGATAGGTCAAGAGATCCACTTTATCAAATTTGACGTTTTCCTTTATAGTACAGCTAATAGGATAGATTACTATGAATCTTTTCACTCTTTTTAATGAATTTTAAAGAATTTCCGCAAGGTTGCAACTGCCTCGTAGGCAAATCTTGGTTCTTATTTACAACCTGATGCGAATTCGCTTTTTTTCCTGAAAAAAATAAGTCATTTAATAAATTCAATAATATGAATAAAATCAATTTAGCAAGATCACATGGCAACGTTCTAAAAAAAGACTTATAGGAATCATATGAAATATATGTTTCCAAATACATACCATGAATTCTTTTTGATGAATCCACCGACATTTTATTTGGATTGATTTATTTGCTGTTTCTTAATTAAGTGACCCGGAATCTGGCAACACTTTGACAGGACGACCGAAATACGCTCATCAAACTTCGGTAACATCAATGAAGCTACCTGGGGAACGACGAATCACTGGTATGCCTTCTGAGGTGGCGTTGTTGAGATATGCGGATAAAGTTGCTAACGTTTCATGGCTCAGAAGCCGCTATCAGGTTAGAATTTTTATCATTGAAGTAATTGGATATTCGGCCATTTCATCTAGGTTGTGCGCATTCTCGGTACTACCTCTGTGTACTTACAATATATACCCAAAAGTGATATGGTGATGGAACCTGATCGTCTGTAAATAATGGTTGTCTCCTAAGTCTGCGCCAACTTATTCATTTGAGCAAGAATCACTTTGCATAGTGCCACTGCTCCCCAATGAAAAAAAAAAATATGGCCCACCATTATCATAATCTGCTATCACATAAAAAGAAGAAAACGCAAGTAATNAACAATCAAGAGTGATAACTAAGAAGAAAACGAAAGTAATTACCCCCTTCAATTGTCTTTATTTACTGACGTTCATGAAATATTTTAAATGCTCTTTTTTTTGCAGACAGTATACGAAGTGCCATTCAATTCGTTACGTAAATGGCATTTAATGATCGTTAGAGAGAGCACTCGAACGGTTGACGATGATGGACAAATTAGTTTCACACTTATGTTGAAGGTATAATCTTTAAGAGATTTTTTTTGTGTGTGTGTAAAAGTACCTGTTCTTCATCTGTCCATATCTTTTTTTTTTTTCCAAGCATCTGTTCATCTCTTAGAGAAATATTTTATTCTGCTTAAGTGAATCTTCTTTTTTTCTATCGATTAATGACTTCTCTTTTCTGTAGCAGACATTTGAGATTCTAAAAAATAACATCTGTTCAGCAATAAAAATGAATCTCGAAGAGATGGTAGGTCTTAGTCGGATGTACTTTCCTCATATTTTTATGTTTATATCGTATTTCTTTCAAATCCCATTGTTTTGCATAGTTGCTGTGCGAAAATTTGCTATTCTCGACCGCCTGTTCTCCTAAAAAAAAACATTTAATAGTTGGCGTTTCCTTGTGTTTTTTATTCGTTTTTATTTATTTATTTTTTACTTCATGTCCATACTTGAAACGTGACTTTTTTATTGCGTTGCCATGTCCATAGCGATAGGAATCGAAAATTTGATAGATTTCTTTGATTGTTGCGTTTGTAAAAGCTTTTATTCGACTTTTCTTTTCTTTTTTTTTTGCCAGGTGATATGATATCATCGCGATCTCGTTGCTAATCTACTTAAATATTAGGGTGCACCAGAGGTGGTCATTACGAAGTGCTCACAAATTGCAACGGCTGATGGAGAGGTTCCAATTGATGAAGAAGTCAGCATGGATTTCCAGGTATCTCAGCTAGCTGAATGATGTTCTATACAGACGTTTTATCGTGAGACTATTTTCTACGATTCCTTCCGTTTTTTTTTTTTGGCGTTTTTTTTGGAGTTTCTTGGGATCATCTTCAGGATTTCAGAGACGAGAATTCTCGGGATGCAAAAAAGCGGGTAGAAGTTACCCCAGGCAATTTAGAGTTCCGAAAAGTGGTGACTAGAAATCGATTTTCCATTTCCGATGCTGAAAGAGGAAATCTGCCGAGAATCTTGGGTTCTCGACTTTCGTGGAAAACAAATTGCTATTCTGATATGCAAGAATCATATCTAGAAATCTTCTTAAGAAGCACTCATTTCGATAACTAATGAAGAAGTCACACCATCTGAAATTAACAATTTCTTGGTTAAGTCGAAGCGCGAATTTCCTAAGTAATGCTGAAATAAATTGGCAATTGGCTGTCAGTAAGAAAACAATTTATATTCATAAGAAGAAAAAGCAATCGTCCACTATTTATTGAAAATAAATATGCCAATCACCTCAAAAATATCATTTCTTTAAAACGGGGATTTTGGATGATAGAAGAACCCTAATTATAAACTCAGCTTATTCCTATTGAATATAATCAAAGAGAAGGTATTCATGGAATTCAGGATGCCTATGATCATTACGGTAATAATGGACGTCGTGTTATCGGTTTTGCAAGGAGAGAATTTCGTGCATTTCCCGATACGAAATTTAATGTCGATGAACAGAATTTCCCATTCGCACAACTCACATTCGTTGGTATTGCGGCCATCATGGATCCACCGAGGTTTTTATAAAAATATTTTAAAATTTTTTCTATGGACTATGCTCTACGTCGCGCCAATGACTGTACGCGTGAAGTACATTGTACGTATAACGAATTCGTCAATGAAAACCTGCTAGCGTTGTTCGTCGAATTGGAATTATACATTGGCGTATTTGTGATTCTAAAATTTTCAAAAGTAAAAATTTATCGCAAATCATTTTCAATCAAAAAATTTACGCTCTATTTTGGTTAAAATATGTCATTCACTAATTGGAAGCTGGCAAGAAATCACTTTTCTTATGATGAAATTGAAAATCGAATAGTTCGGTTGATTAAAATGACCTGTTTCAGTGACACATGCATGAAAAATTTTCGTCTGTTCAGAAAAGTATGGAAATGTTTTTTCGCAAAATTTCTGAAATTTTCTTTCTTCACCGGGCTTTTCCACTGTATATTACGGCTCATTTCTAGCGAATCACGAAATTTTCGACTATCCCATCCTTCAATTTTGAATGTTAAAAGAGGAAAAATGGCTACACAATGTTTGATTTGAATTTTTTTTTTTTTGTTTTCGTCATTAGGCTGTTAAGCGATGACGGTCAACAGCGTGGTAGTCTTTTTGACTTCACAAGTTTTTGAGCCTGCCGATCGCGTAAGCGGGAGTGTAAAAACGGATCTTTTGTAGAACATTTTTATATCCGTTCGAGTCATCTAAAATGAGGCGGCAATTCTTGCATATTTTGCATTTCATGAAATTTATTGGTCATTTAGGTGGGATGCAAAAATGTTTTTCATGTCAACTTCTCTAGCAAGCCAGCTCGCTTTAAATGTATCGCATTTTATTACAGAGATTAATTATTATCAATGAGTCTACTTTTATACGTATTCAATTTTTTCAAAAATGGCCCCGTCACGTTGCGTCTATCTATACGTATGCGCATGTGAATGCCTGTTCATTTCAACTCCTGAGCCATAAAAGTCAAAGCAATGAAATTCACTGGAAATAATCTAGGTCATACGAAAACTTCTTAAACCTGATTTTTTATAATTCATTGCTTTTTGTACAGGTCACTGAGATTTCAATACAGTAAAAAATTCGCAACATTTTGTTTGAAGTAAGTGGAAGAATATAAATTTAGTGCTTTTATAAATGTCAGTCACAATGGAGGGATGGAATGTAATAATATTCCATTGTTTATCGGATATCGTGCAATCAGCAATTTGAGTGGATAAGATTGTAATTGTCGTAAATGATATCTGCCTTCATAGCATATATTTTTATTCTTTGATCCCAAAGTTTTAGGAGTAATTAAAAGTAATAAATATTTTATATATGTTTCCATTACGATACGATGTGTTATTTCAGACCAGATACGGCAAATGCGATTGCGGAATGCAAACATGCCGGAATTAAAGTTTTTATGGTCACAGGTGTGCTATTTATTCATTTTCCTTTTTCGTGAAATTTACGCTGTTTAACATTATGTGATAGATTTTAGTCTATGAAAATATAGTGATAAAGCGAAATTTAAGATGACATGTATGCTGTAAGTGGGGATTTTTTTTTTTGACTGCAAAAGAATGCAGAGAGATATAAATACAAAAAAACAATGCATAAATATAAGTAGGAAAAAAACAATCTTACCTCTTCAGCTCTTTTCAATTGGCAAGAAAAGAGGCAGAGAGAGAGGGGAGAGAAGAAGGGAGGGAGGGAGAAACTAAAAGTTTTCTCTCCGATTGCTCATATTTTCAATGTGCATTCCATAAAGTATTTGATTTACTGAATGCGTTGATACTTGATGAAAGCCCGATATTCTCTTTGTTGAGGTTTAGAAATTGAGATAGCAGCGGGCATCTTCAACTATTATTGTGCTCTTCATTGAAACATAAGAGCGATTAAATTATAACGAAAAACGAGCGCATAATATATACGACGCTTCCAAAGAATTTTTTTACAATTACTGTGTTGTAGGCTAATTTTTGGAAATTCTTGAATTTTGTCTTCGATTTATTGATTATTAAAAAAAGTCTTAATTTTTAATTGCAATTCTATTTTATGATTCTGAAGATGAAATTTTAAAAAAAGAACGCTTTAATTGTTCATTACTCAGGCGATCATCCATCAACGGCGACCGCAATTGCAAAAGAAATTGGACTTATTGGCCATCAAGAAGAGGTAAAAGACAACTCCACTCTTCTAAGTCGAAATAGGAACCTAAAAAAATATTTAGTTTATCTCATGAAGAATTAGTATGCACATCATAATTTCTTTATTCAAATATTTCTCGATTCCACAAAAAGTCTCCACTATCGTCTAAGTTCATTGGGTAAGCGATCCGCATAGAAAGGCGCCAGAGAAGTGGTGGAAATTGTTGGCGCCACTGGTGGAAATTGTTGCTGGTCGCCCACCTTCGATGGTTAACCATCAACTGAAATACAGTGCGGTTAACTAATTAACCAGCAATAATTATTGACTTTTGTGAATAGTATGGTTAACCAATAACATAGTTGTGCAAGTACGCTGAAATGCAGCCGTCTATTGGATTATAAATACAAAATTGTATAGTACATCTGCAGCACATATAGGAATAATTGCACATCTATATAATATTTTTAAAATGTAATGCATTATTTTATATGTTACATTCATGTGTGTTCACCCTTTTCGTTATTACCTGCGATAAGCGTTTTCTTCCTTTATGTGTCTATCTGTTTACCTGAGGTGCAGATAGTCGTAACAGCTTGTTTCACTCAAATGACCACAATTTGTTCACTTGATGGCTTATCCAGTTACCAGTTGCAAAGCCCTAAAAATCAACCTAAAACTTTGTAAGAAAGCTGCTTTAGAAGATTTTTTATAGGTATTTTAGTTTACTGTGTAATTTTTGTGAGAACACTGTAATGTTTATCATAGCAGTTTGTTTATAATATGTTTTGTTGTTCTGGTAACTTAGCTTCCTTTTTTCTCCAAACGTTCCACTAATTCATAGTTGCAGTAGCCATCGACGATAAACCCGATTGTAGCGAAGTTATTGAATGCATTCATTATACGTTTAGGTAATTCATGAGAAAAGTCGACGTCGTGTAGCGGTGAATGTTCCTCCTGATGATCTAGAAGAAGATGCAACAAAGGATTGGGCAATAGTACATGGCAAGATACTAGCGGAAATGAATGATGCAGCATGGGATCAACTGCTTGAACACAACTATATCGTCTTTGCTAGGTGAGTTGATACTATCATATCCTTTCTAAGAATTCGATGATATTGGCCAACTTTGGAAGTAACTGTAACAATTTTGAGATTCCGTTCAAGTTACTCTCATAATTTCATTTCGAAACCGTTATCTATTTTGTAATGAGGGAATTAAACTGAAAGGCCAAAGATCGCATCTCTATTTAGAGACCAGATCTTTGTATTAGTAT
The DNA here is from genome assembly GCA_022845575.1 of Baylisascaris ailuri. Taxonomy (NCBI): domain Eukaryota; kingdom Metazoa; phylum Nematoda; class Chromadorea; order Rhabditida; family Ascarididae; genus Baylisascaris; species Baylisascaris ailuri. The sequence continues at coordinate 23,840 of JAAVTS010001338.1, forward strand.
TTAAAGAGTCTGATATCTGAAGAATTGTGATATTAAAAAGCAATTTCAAAATGCTGCATTGATTTCGTATTGTTATTGACGGATTTGGCGATCACAGTTTTCTTCTTTTGATTTCGAAATAAACTTTTAAAAGCCAAATAAATTTTTTCGTCATTTATAAGGGAGGGATATTCAAGGTACCAACTATTTGACTGCGATGCGTTTTTATGCAAAATACTTTCAGGACAACACCAGAACACAAGCTATTAATAGTGGAGAAATGTCAAGAGAGGGGTGAAATCGTTTGTGTGACAGGTGATGGTGTTAACGATGCACCTGCGTTGAAAAAGGCAAATATCGGTGTTGCGATGGGTGTTACAGGTACATTCTATTGTTTCTATATAATTCACATATTTTGACTGAAATTGGCATAGTACTGGCATCCACTGATGTAGTATTACTAGTGATGTTTTCATATGTGGCGTAGTCTAGTTTCAGTGAGATATAATCAAAAAGTTTGAAATTTAGGTATTTTCTTGAGTAGAAAATAATATTAGAACAATATTATGGGTTGAAAATAGTCGGCAAAAAATTCGAGAAATTTCATTTTCAAGCCGAGTAACTTAAGGTAATCAATTAGACCATAATCGTTCTTCTTCGATCATCTCTAATGCTATGCCATATTTACGCGTGCGATATTTTCTAGTGTTTTCGCTAAGCCATATGGTCTGTTAGGAAAAAAAGCACTAGGCCCATTGCAAGGTATCAGCAATGGCCTCTATTTATACTGGTCTCCGAAGCTGGTTGAAAGTCGCAGTCGCTGCCTATTAAAAAGTGCTGCAGTATTTATTTGTTGATTTTTACGCTGAATTTCATTGTTGACGGTTCATGCTGGTGAAAAAAGTAACTTCTCCATAGTGATAAGCTATGAATCTACACAAGATGAATTTTTTCGGAAATTTTTCCGTTATTATCGTACAAATCTCATTTTTATTTTCCTCTATTAGATTAGAATTGAACAACTAGTGAAAGAAATTCTCGCCAAAAATTGCATAAAATATGAGCATTTCTTATCATTATGTTGAATTTATTTGATAGAAATGAAAAAGAATATTTTAGGCAGTGATGTTGCGAAACAAGCAGCCGATGTCGTTCTGATGGATGATAATTTTGCCTCCATCGTGAAAGGTATTGAAGAAGGCCGTCTTCTTTTCGATAATTTGAGGAAAACAATTGCATATACACTCACACACACTATTCCGGAAGTGGTACCTATAATATTGAATTTCCTTCTTGGTATTCCGATGGCAATCACTTCGCTGCAAGTAAGCTGTCTGTCGCAGTATTTTTTGCCAACCCTGAGCCAACAAATGAATGCTGCAATACTTTTATGGTGAACGCCTGACGTCATTCCAGAATCGCATCTGTGAAGAATGTTGTAACGGACACCCGTCACGTATCCCCCTGTCTGTCTGTCTGTCTCTTTGTTTGCCTCCCTTCCTCCTTGTCCGTCTGTATGCCTGCCTGTCTCTCCGCTTATCTGCTTATCTGCCTCTCTATCTATCCGCTTGCCCCTCTGAATGTCTGTTTGTCTGTCTGCCTATCTGACTCCTTGTTTATATGTCTATCTGCTTGTTCGTCTCTGCCTGTTTCTCCGTCTATCCGTCTGTCTTTCCGCCTATCTGCCCGTCTGTATACTCATCTCCCTATCCGTCTGTCTCCTTGTCTGTTTGTCGGTCTGTCTGCCCGTCTATCCGTTCGACTTGTTTGTCTCTCTATCTGCCCCTCTGTCCCTACGTCTGTCTGTATCTCGGTCTGTTTCTCTGTCTGTCTACCTGTCGATCTGTCCGTCGGCGTGTCTGTTCATCTGCCTGTCTGTTTCTTTGTCTGTCTCTCTCTCCGTGTCTCTCTCTCTGTCTGTCCGCCTGTCAGCCTTTCCGTCTGTCTGTCTCTCTGTCGGCCGTCCGTCTGACGGTCTGTCCGCCGATCTGTCGGTGCGTCCGTCGGTCTGTCTGTTTCTCTGTCTGTCGGCCCGTCTGTTTGTCGGTCTGCCGTTCTGTCGGTCTGTCTGTCCGTCGGACGGTCTGTCTGTCGGTCTTTCTCTAGCTTTGTCTGTCTGTCGGCCTGCCTGTTTGTCCGTCTGCCCGTCCGTCTGTCTGTCTCTGTCCCCCTCTTTGCCTCTCTGTATGCATGTCTGTCTGTCCATCTGCCGATATGTATGTCTCTCCGCCTTTCTGTCTCTCTGTCTGTCTATCTGCCGGTCTGTCTGTCGGTTTATCTGCTGTTCTGTAGGTGTGTCGCTCTGTCTATCCGTCTGCCTGTCTCTCTGTTTGTCTGTCCGATTGTAGGCATATCTGCCTTTTCGTCTGTCCATCTGTATGTCCACGTGTCGGTCTATCTGCCATTCTGTCGATCTGTCGGTCTGTCTGTTTCTCCACCTGTCTGTCTGTCCGCCTTTCTGTCTTTCTCTCTGTCTTTCTGCTCATCTGCCTATCTGGCGATCGTCCGTCTGACAGCCTGCCGTTCTGTCCGTCTGCCTGTCTCTCCGTCTGTCTCTCCCTCTGTCTCTCCGTCTGTACGCCCGTCTGTCTTGCGGTCTATTCGTCCGAGGGTCTGCCACCGGCCTGTCTGTCGGTCTCTTTCCCCCGTTGTCTGTCGGTCGGTCTGTCTTTCTGTCTGCCGATCTGTCGGTGTGTCCGTCCGTCCGTCCGCCGGTCTATCTGTCTGTCCGTCTGTCGATCCGTCGGTCTGTCGGTTTGTCTGTCTGTCTGTTTCTGTCTGTCGATCTGTCCGTCTGACAGTCTGCCGTTCTATCGGTCCGTCTGTCCGTCTGCCTGCCTATGTCTGTCTATTTGTCTGTCCCTCTATTCGTCTGCCTCTCCTTGTGTCTCTTCGTCTTCCGCCTTTCTGTCCGTCTCTCTGTCTGTCTGCCCATCTGCCTGTCTGGTGGCCTGTCCGTCTGAAGTTCTGCCGTTCTCTCTGCTTGCCTGCCTCTCTGGCTGTCTGCCTGTCTGTCTTGTGGTCTGTCCGTTCGACGGTCTGCACCTTTGTGTGTCGGTCTGCCTGTCGGTCTGTTTCCCCTTTTGTCTGTCGGCCTATCTTCCTATCTGCCGATCCGTCGGTGTGTCATTGGTCTCTGTCGGTCCGTTGGTTTGTCTGTCCGTCTGTCTGTTTCTCTGTCTGTCGGTCCGTACGTCTGGCGGTTTGTTTGCTCGTTTGTCTGTCTATGTGTCGATCTGGCTGTCTATGTCCCTGTTTGTTTGTCTGTATGCATGCATATCTGTCTTCGTCTGTCCGTCCGTGTCTCCCCGTCGATCTATCTGCTGTTCCGTCGATCCGTCGGTCGGCCTGTCTCTCAATCTGTCTGCCTGTCTGGCGGTCTGTCTTTCTCACGTTCCGCGGCCTGTCAGTCGGCCTGCGTGTCTGTCTGTCTGTCTCTTTGTATGTCCCTTATCCGTCTGTCTCATCTTGTGTCTCTTCGTCTGTCCGCCTTTCTGTCCGTCTCTCTGTCTCTCCTCTTGTCTGCCTGTTTGTCTTGCGGTCGGTCCGTCTGATGGCTTGCCGTTCTGACGGCCTGTCGCTCTGTCTGTCTGTCCATCTATCTCTCACGATCTTTCCGTCTGCCTGTCTCTCGGTCTGCCAATCCGACGGCTTGTTTGTCTGTCCGTCCGCCTGTATGTCCATCTGGCTGTAGGTCTGTCTGTCTGTCCATACGCCTGTTTGTCTACCTGTCTCCGTCTGCCTGTTTGCCTGTCTGCCACCCTGTCCGTCTGTATCTCTGTCCCTCTGCCCGCCTGTCTCTCCGTCTGTCTGTCTGTTCGCCTGTCTGTCTGTCTCTCTGTCTGTCTGTCTCTCTGTCTGTCTGTCTATCTGCCTGCATGTCTGCTCGTTTGCCTGTCTGTCTGCCTCCCTGTCTGTCTGTCTAGCTGTCCGTCTGTCTATCTGTATGCTGCCTGTCTGTCGATCTGCCTGTCTCCCCATCTGTCTGTCTGTGTGCCTGTCCGTCTGTCTGCCTGTCCTTCTGTCTGTCCATCTGTCTGTCTGTCTGTCTGCCTGTCTCTCTGTCTGTCTATCCGTCTGTCTGTCTGCCTGCCTGCCTGCCTGCCTGTCTGTCTCTCTGTCTCTTCATTTGTCCGCCTGTCTGTCTGCTTCCCTGTCTGCCTGTCTGTCTGTCTGTCTATCTGTCTATCTATCTATTTATCTGTCTGTCTGTCTGTCCGTCTTTTTGTGTCTTCCGTCTGCCTGTCTCTCTGTCTATTTGTCCGTCTGTCTGTCTATCTGTCTATCTATCTATTTATCTGCCTGTCTGTCTTTCCGTCTATCCGTCTGTCTGTCTCTCTGTCTGTCTCCCGTCTGTCTGTCTGTATGCCTGTCTGTCTGTCTGTCTGTCTGTCTGTCATCTGTCTGTTTATCCGTCTGTCTGTTCCTGTCTGTCCGTCTCTCTGCCTGTCTCTCTGTCTGTTTGTCTGTCTGTCTGTCTGTCTGTCTGTCTATCTGCCTATCTGTCTGCCTGCCTCTCTTTCTTTCTATGTGTCTGTCTGTCTATCTATCTGAATCTCCGTCTGCCTGTCTGTCTGTCTATCTGTCTCTCTGGGTGTCCCTCTATCTATCTATCTGTCTGTCTGCCCGCCCCTCTGTTCGTCTATCTGTCTGCCTATCTGTCTGTCTGTCTCTCCATCTGTGTGTCTGTCTCCATGTCTGTCCGTCTGTCTATCAATCTATCCGTCTGTCTGTCTCTCTGTCTGCCTGCCTCTCTGTCTGTCAGTCTCTGTGTCTGTGTATGTCTGTCTGTGTATCTGCCTGTCTATCTGTCTGCATGTCTCTCCGTCTGTCTGTTTATCTGTCTATCCGTCTGTCTGTCTCTCTCTATCTATCTGTCTCTCTGTCTTTCTCTCTGTCTCTCTGTGTGTTTGTCTGTCTGTCTGTCTCTCTGTTTATCTGTCTCTCTGTCTGTCTATCTGTCTGTCTGTCTGTCCATCCGTCTCTATGTCTGTCTCTCTATCTGCTGTCTGTCTGTCTGCCTGCCTGTCTGTCCCTCTGTCTGTCTATCTGTCTATCTATCTATCTATCTATCTATCTATCTATCTATCTATCTATCTATCTATCTATCTATCTACCTGCCTACCTACCTACCTATCTATCTATCTATCTTTCTATCTGTCTGTCTCTGTGTCTGCCTGTCTATTTGTCTGTCTGTCCCTCTGCCTGTATCTGTCTGCCTGCTTGCCTGTCTGCATGTCTGTCTATCTGCCTCTCCGTCTGTCTCTTCGTCTGTCTGTCTATCTGTCTATCTGTTCCTCTGTCTATCTATCTGTCTGTCTGTCTGCTTGCCTGTCTGTCTGTCTGCCTATCTATCTATGTCTTCTTCTATGCCTACCTGTCTCTGTGTCTCTCTGTCTATCTGCCTGCCTCTCTATCTCTCTGTCTCCCTGTCTGTCTGTCTCCGCCTGTCTGTTTGCCTGTCTATCTGTCTGCCTCTCTGTCTGTCTGTCTCTCTGTTTGTCCATCTGTCTGTCTGCTTCTCTGCCTTTCCGCCTGTCTGTCTGTCTGTCTATCTATCTGCCTATCTGTCTGTCTGTCTGTCCATCTGTCTGTCTGCCTGTCTCTCTGTCTATCTGTCTGTCGACGTCCGTCTGTCTGTCCATCTGCTTTTCTGTCTGTCCGTCTGTCTGCCTGTCTGTCTGCCTGTCTGTCTGTCCATTTGTCTGTCTGTCTGCCTCCCTGCCTGCCTGCCTGTCTATCTGTCTTTCTGTGTCTGTGTGTCTATCTGCCTATCTTCCTGTCTGCCTTTCTGTGTGTCTGTCTCTCTGCCTATCTGTCTGTCTGTGTGTCTGCCTGCCCGCTTGTCTGTCGCCTGTCTATCTGTCTATCTGTCTGTCTATCTGTCCGTCTTTCTGTCTGTCTGTCTCTGTCTTTCTGTCCGGTCTCTCTGTCTATATGTCTGTCTCTCTGTCTCTCTGTCCCATTGTTTCAACTCGGGAACCGTTGCCTGCTACGAAACATAGTATAGGATGATTTCCTAGAAGGGTAAATAAGTTGATGCATCAGCTTCGGTTAAAGTTGAATTTTTGCGCATTTTGCATCCTGCATCAATGGAGTTTTATTTCGGAAATTCATGTAGATAATTAGTCCGTTTATTGAAAACGACATTGTACTGATACGCGTATTTTATTATTTTTTGGTGATTTATTAAGCTGGGTGTGATTGCAGTGGTGGATGTATCAAATCCGTCGCCGCGATTTTTCATTTCCTTATTTCATTGCCTGCTTCTTTTTGTTCATGTTTGCCAATTTTTCTTGTTTGTTTGATCGTCAAGTGTATAATTGCGGTGTTCATTCTATTAATCATTAACTTTTTGATGACATTTTCATTAATCGAAATATTCTTGTTATTTGATGCAAAGAATGACTTGAAATCAAAAGGGGGTATCAGCAAAGTTTTATTTGTTTGGTGGAAACTGATAACGCTAATATTTGCGATGTTTCAAATGATTTGTTGCTAAATTTTTATGATAGCAGATAACATTCGTCGTAATCCAATTTTCCTAACCCTCTTTAACTGATTAGGGAAAAATCCCTCTGATATTAATTCTGCTTCGATTTTAGGTCTTTGTGTTGGAGAAAAAATGCATTATATTAAATAAATTTAAGATTTTGAGCATCGATTTGGGAACGGAAATAACGCCAGCGATATCACTGGCATACGAAAATGCCGAAAGGGATATTATGAGTAAACCACCACGTAAGAAGACGACACGATTGGTCAGCTTCGCTCTTCTCGCCTATTCATATCTCTTAGCAGCAGGCATCATTATTTTTTGGGCAACCGCCGCCTACCTCTACGTTTATTGGTTAATTTTATTATTTCTTCAGTTTGCATTATTTCAGTCATCTTACTTCGGCTCTTATTGCCATGAAATCTTCTCGTTGATAACAAAGTTCCAAACGTCGCATGTTGAAATTTTTTTTCTTCTTTTTTTCGAAATTATCTGAGAATACTCTTTCCAATGCATTTTTGCAGCTTTGATGTTTTTTCAAAAAAATTTTATATTAGAGGGTGATTCTCAGAATCAATTTCTTTTGCCGATCAAAATCATATGGGCATATCGATTCTCCAAAGGAGTTTCGGTTCAATCCATTATTTCATTCGTTTTTTTTTTCTGGTGTTAAAATCTATGACATGAGCGGAATTTCCATTGAAATAGAGCGTTATATTGGCTTTCTTTTTTTTCCGCCAATTAAAAAAAAAATTTCTAAATGTGATGATTCCTAAGTAATGCCAATTAACGAACGTTTATTTCTTATTGCTTTTCTCAATCTTCCAAGCGTTAAGGCATCGCTTTCCGCCGTTAAATTATTCTGCAACAAAAAAAAGGAAGAAAGACGACATTCTTTCTTTATTTCTTTATTTCTTTTGTTGTAAACTAGATCATTCTGTAGAAAATTTTGTGGTCCACTATTTTTAAGTCTGTAACTCGCTGATTTGGGTAGTTTGCACTCACTGTTTGAGATACTGCCAACAATCGTTTTTTTAAAATTTTATTCACCTGTTCTAGTTCGATAACTCATCGAAAATTTCAAACTTTATGACGGTTTTTCAAGTTTCTGAAAATCCTAAGGCTTTGTCGTATTCGCTCGCCGTTCAGTTGTGAACGAATCTTGAAATTTGTTGCTATTCCCTCTCTCTCTCATTTTATTTGATGAGTCCGGGATTGTTAAAGCATAATTTGAAACGCTTCATGTAAACGTAGCTCCCAGACCTAAAGAATTATCATAGGTCCCAATGATCGCTGTTGCATGTGTGCTTAGATGATGAGGCGAATCGGCTATTCAAAATTTTTGGCCAGAAAGTTTTGTAAAGGTGACAAGAATCGGTTGAGGCACCTTCTTATTCCAGGGCATCTCACAAGGATACTTATTCTCATGACCATGCAATACACAGGTGACTCTTTTCAGGTATAATGGTATTTCATTCAAGGATCTCTTCTTTAGTTCGCAGCGTTACTTCAAGTACAATCCAGTGGGCAATTTTACCAGTAACGATAACGTTTACAATGAAGCACTTCAAGTGGATATTCGTAATCAAGCCGCATCAGCTTATTACTTAACACTTGTTATGTCACAGGTGTGCTCTTTCTTTTTAAGGTTTATAAAAAATTACTGATATTAAAGTTCGATTTTCTTACCATTAAGAGAACTCTAGGATCGAAAACATTGTGAAGATGTCGATTAATGGAGTTAGTCATAGTAGAAGCTATCTGCTTGCTTTTTACACCATATATTTAAGATTAATGAATTGAATCATGCTTTCAGAAGTATTTCATAAATACTGTAATAGAGTAAGGTAATATGCTGAAGTGGCAATTTCCAGATGTGCTAACATGCCAAATTGAGAGGACTTGACTTATCTACAACTGTTTATTTTTAAATCGTTTTTAAAATTTTTCGTATTCTTAGGAGTAGAAACATTATGGTATATTTTATAGTGAAATTAATAGCAGTCCTATTGATCATTTTAAGTTTTATATTTAATTTCATTTCTCAGGTGTTCTTCTATTAATTCTTATTGATGACAGTCCTATCCAGCGTAGTTTCTAAATTTTCAGGCGTTTCATATATGGATGTGTACTACTCGAAGAATATCATTCTTTCGTCATGGTGCCAATAATGTGGTATCGTAAACTATGCTATATTCATTGACAACAAATATTGATCAATCTTCCAATTTGATTTTAGAGGATTGCTTCATTGCAGTTGATCTTGATTTACAATATTTAAGGGGTACTTCCTACTAATTCGGGCATCAAAAATTTGTTTGTGTTTTAATATTGGTAGTTTTTATAGTATGAATTTAGGATGAGGTGATTGCCTGTCGATGGCCTGTTTTAAACAGGGTGACACGTGTACATGATAATTGCTAGTTTTATTCATTCCTCTTGATTTCATCTTCATTTTGATGGCCGGACAAATGAAGAGGGATATTTTCTATGATTCCTTCGGTTCCGAAAGCAAATCTGGCCTTTGCGTTATTTATTCCTAATTTTTCTCTATTTTTTTTGCTAAATTGTTTTTCAAACTCTTTTCCAACTCCATTTGATAATCTGTAAGCTTCTAGTTATAGCATAAAAGTGGATAATAGGGGTGAAAAAGGTTTACTTTACTAATTCCTCGTCACTTTTACAGGTAACAGTATATGCGGTCATCATAGAGACGCTTCTTGTGATCATTTTCATTTATACACCGGGGATTCAGTTCGTCATGGGAGCAAGCCCACCACCATATAAGGTAATTTACAACTTTTTAATGTACTTTTGCAATTTTTTTATGAAACGAACTACGGGTTGCTTCCTGTCAGTCCTTGTGTATGAGCGTACGTGTTCATCTATCTTTTATTTCGGGAATCACTAAAATAAGAGTTGCAAAATTTGGTAGGTACAATATGCACCTAAGGTTGGTCCTCCTTACCCTTTTTTGCATTGATCCATTAATTGTGAAAGATTTTATTGATAAAAGTCGGAAAATTATGGTTCAATTTTATGCTGACTAGTTTTCCATTTTTCACCTGCTGCGTTACAAAAGGCAAATGATTCGTAAATTTCTTAAGGCCTGTGAAATTAATTGGAAAGGTGGCGATATCCGTTTATTTCATTCTTCGTAAATAGGCGTATTATTTGCTCCATTATTATTTATACTGTAAAAAAATTTTTGCAGGCATGGTTCTTCTCGTTAGGTGCTGGTATTTGCTTATGGATATTCAACGAAACAAGGAAATATTTCATTCGTAATTGGCCATATAATAATATCGTGCGAATGTTCAAGTGGTAATCGAGAATATCTAAGCCACCAAAGGTATTGTCCCTTTATGAGGAAATTATTGTTCCGTTGTACATTTTGTTTAAATAGACGCATCTAATTTTTTATTAAAGTTTATTGAATCCTGGTCATCCAGCATGCTCCATGTTGATAAGTTCATATATGTGCCATAGCATCAAAGATACCTTATATTGTGGATGATGTCGTATTATTTGCCTAGAATTCACCTGTATATCGATTAATCCCTCCCAACTTCCTGCCCTTTGGTGACGTTGATCTGCAGCACTTTGGTTTACTCGCTTTGAAGACCTCACTTAATTCTCTCTAGCATTTGCAATATGATTTGACGCTTCCTGCTCCACCACATCTTCCAATTTTTTTCCTAGAGGACGTTTGTCTCCTCACCTTTCGAAATTTCCAATGGAAAGAGACAATTGGTGAAAATAGTTGACAATCATGAATGAATAAAGTTTTACATGTGAAATGACGTCATATTCCACCACATAGCATTTGTTCTAAATAAGCCATGGTTGTAACAAAGAAAATCAAATCTCTCAATAACCATTGATGTAGTTGACGGGAGGTGGTGAACGAGGGAGTTGTCGCGTCAATTCGCGAAGGACACAACAAAATTCCAGCGAAATAGCTAAAAAATTTTGCTGGAGATGTGACGGGAATGGAAACATAGAATCTCCATATTGTTGTGAGAGGATTCTACGTCTCCTCCCCTTGTTGTCATTCCAGATAACTGTATTTAATTCTCCATCTCATGGCTCTTCGCCCTTTGCATAGCCTTGGTCTTCGCCTCGTCTTCGCCTGGGCCTTTGTCTTCGCCTTTTGCTGTAGCCTTGGCCTTTACCTTTGCCTCGCCTTTGCCTTAGCCTCGCCCTCGCCTTAGCCATCCCTTAGTGTGCAAAAAGGCCCGTCATTTAATTTTCTGCCGCATTTATTTGCGACAGAAGTGGAGGGAGGGATGAGGAATCGGAGTGGATATGTCCCCTCCCCCCCCCCCNTGCTATGGGTGCCACAGGTATGAAATAAGGAATAAAGAATACTTCCTCGATGGTTTTCTTTTACTATAGTGCCCGAGTTTCCACAAATAAAGCAGTTGAGGGATACTTTCATTGAAATTCGAATTTCTTGTCACATCGCTACATACGACAACGACGTTACGATGAAAAATCCCCTCCTCGAATTCTCCTGTTAATTCAAAAAAATTATTTTCTGGCATGCTATTTTGAATTATTGTAATCCAACCGAAACGAGAAATCATTTTTCAACACGATGACGTCATTTTGGCAACTTTCTTAAAAAATAGCACAATCAACTTGTTAAGTTTTTCTAAATGCGTGTTATATTTAATTAATACATCAAAGTACATTACAATTATCACACTGTCCAAACCATACATACGTTTTATGCATTTGACAGTACTTGTGATATCTCATGCTATCCTACAGGAAAACGGTCACCGTAAGATCTCATTTAGAAGCTCCCCACTTTTATGAACACGTTCTTTGATAACTTCGACTTTTTGGTCAAATTCCTTCTTGTAAAAAAAAACCAACATACTGAGAACAAGGTATGTGCAACAGGACGCAAAAAAAAATCGGTGTAATTGTGTGTGCAAAAAAAGGAGAATAATATTCGTTGGCGCTCTCATTTTCTGTGAAAAAAAAAAAAAAACCAACAGAAGAAGCTCGTTTGCACAGCGCAGTGTCGTCTGTAGAACGATGAGAAAAGGAAAACAATGAAGTAATTTCTTAAGGATATTTGTTTACTGGATTAAAATGTTAATAATTACCTTATTTGATCTAAAATTTCCCTCAGACATAAAAGTTTGTCTTTGTTTATAATTATGAGCAAAAATATAAGTACAAACTCGTCGAAAGTATTTCAATTTATGCTCTATATATTTAATATGTTTTAATGTATATTTATATAAGCTAGCAGCTATCTAGAAGAAGTGTTACGACGATAAACAACACATCCACGTTAATATTTTTAAAGAAATGAAGGCATAAAGGGATGTAAAGGCATTAACGTTTTTTTAAGAAAAAAAGTACGTAAAGAATGAAGAAATTCAGTGAAAATTTAAAAAGCAATACGCGATGAACTCTGCACTTCTCAATATCTTTCATCGAAAAAATTTAGATTCATAACGCCATAGAAAATATTTTGCGAATTTCAAATGCATCGCTGAGGAGGAATTGTGGAGGAAACTCGGAATGAGAGAGGATTTTGATCTAATTTTCTTTTCGCTTAAAAGTGGAACCTTTTCTCGCTTTTCTTGAGTAGGAACATCAAACTAAAATCATCACCGCCTCTCATCATTAACTCGCTTCCCTCACTTAAGCGCATCCTCCATCGATAGGAAGCAATTAGAAAAATTCATTTAAATACACAAAGGTATCCTATAGAAATAATGTTGCTATCCCACAGTAAACACCTTGCTCATATTCTCTTCTCATCGATGCACTTACTGCATTTGTTGCAAAGTGATCAGCATTCGATCAACAGCGAAAAAAAAAATTAACGAATTCATTTAAATATTATATCAATCAACGAAATATAAGTGTCTAAAAATTGAATGCTCTCAAAAATCGAATAATTTTCACGAAGAAAAAAACTTTAATAAAAATCAAAGCTCAAAATTCCAAAGAAATCATTCCCCTAATTTTTATTTTATTTGATCGTACAAATTGCTTTTTGATAAAACTTTCAATGTTTTCAACAGATATTTTCATCAACAATCTAGAATCTATCCAAAAAAATTTGCAGGAGAGTTGAAGTTATTTCACGCCTTGATTTAAATGGAAAAATAACATTTGTATAAATTCCCTTGCTTTGCTAGCAAAAAAAATTTACATAGTGGCTGTCTGCAAACTCATAAACAAATGTACATTAGATAATTTTCTTTCTCTTTTTATTGTATGAATAAATCAAAGATTCTTTTCACATCCCTGTGAACCTAGTAATACTTTCAAATGTCGATATTCCCCAGTTGAATTAATATTGTGGCAGTTTTGCTGGGCACTAATTTAAGAGCACTCTTATAAATCACACCTGGCTAAATTTAAGTCCGGCTTCATCGTTGCTGTAGCAAGTTTGGCAGTGAAGCTTTGATTGACGGACCCTTACATCGGCTCCTTGTGTGCCATTGCCAAGTGACCTATTGCATACGTAGCACCGGAAGCAGCCCAGGTGATAGAATAAATTCAATGATTCGATTATCATTGCCGCACCACGACCTGAAATCATATAAATTTATTGCTTATCGATATAGAATGATATTTTATGTGCACCAACCCATTAGACCGCATCAGGCAGATAACTTATCAAAGAGTGCGAAAGAGCACAGGAAAGAGGATAAAAGGGCATTGCCGTGGATGTTTCTTAGATTTTCGAGCTAAGACGCTCAGTGGTGATTATCGAATAAGCATATGAATGAGCGGAAAACTTTTAAAACCAATTTCAAGAAACGTTATCCGGAATAACTTCTGGAATCTTCACGCTCTGCATACATTTTTTTAACAATGATAAGTTATCAACCTATAGAGATGACCTCTTATCAAATTCATCACTGAAATATTTCTTCAAATGTTGCCTAAGCATGGATATTCCAAAAAGAATGCAAAAAATCTAGACGTGCATCTTGCTGAATCTCGTTTATTCTTCTTCTACTTTAAAATCTTTTCGTATAGGTCTCAACCATGTATAATATTCTCTAAAATAATTATATTCAGATTGCCAGATTCACAGAAAAATAGATTTGTCAATGAGATGAAAAGTTTTTGTGGGAAAATGAAACAATGGCGAATAAAATCGGTCATAATTGAATGCGTGCTAACAAGAATTGCATGAAATGTGCAAAGAAAATGCTCGCTAAATGTTATTACATTGCAATGTTGTAATGTGCAATATTACCGTCACCAATTTGCCCGACCAAATCTTACCGATAAAATGCAAAAAGCAATGCAATAAACGAGATATGCAATAAGAAAATTGAAGCGAATATGAGAGCACGACGATGAAGTTGTTTTGTCGTTGCATCTCAAACAACCAGCACTCAACAATACAATAGAACGTTATTCTCTCTCGAATTTTCCTGAAAACCCCTATTGAAATTGTACTCTTTATTGTTCTCCTACTATTCAACTTTTCTAATACTATTATAGACTTGTATTACTAGGTTGTTTACAAAAAAATCTATATATCACCTTTGAATATACTTCGTTCACAATTTTCGATTTTATTGAATTCAATGCAACAAATAACGAATCATAGTTGAGAAATCATTCCAGATTTTTTAAGAAAGGTTTATAACTCAAGAGCTTCGCCCTCGTAAGTATGCTAGTGCTACTGAAATCTGTTGACAGCATGCTGCTAGCACTATGAAGTAATGGGAAATGTGAAAAAATTAACATTTCATAAATTTCGTCAAGTTTATATATTTGATATAAAATCTGGATAGAATTCCAAATGAGGCGGGTCTCTATCACCCTATCCTTAAGGTCAACGTGTATGTGTATATCAACTTGATAAAATTATCACCTCTGGTTAGTGAAAAAAAGCGATGACCCATGAAACTTATGGCAGAGGAATTACAGATTTGTAATTCACCATGTAATTATGCATGCAACTATTTCCACAAACATTTCAGCTCACATTGCAATCAAGCTTATATAAAGATGAAATTTTGGAAATGTGTCTTTTCTCGTTTTTTAAATGTAACAGCAGTCATTTGCCTCTTAAATGAGAAGAAAAACTTCAACCATATATTGACAGTGATAAGCACTTTTTTTTGATCCACCTCATCAGAGGCATAAATCATAACGAAATTCCAGGAATGGTAGAACAATGCCTCATATTTCCTGGGCAGCAAATCGACTATAGGAAACACGCATATGCGAGTTTCGCAGCACCGCTGGATTTCCAGAACTCATTAACGAGATGATCGAGATGAAATATAAGCCTCAAACAACTCGAGTAGCTGAAGGGAAAGTAGGAAGAGGAAACGATGAGGAGGACGTCTCTCCTCATCTGATATTCAAGCGACAACAAAGAATTTTCTATGAAGCAATGCGAATACAACAAACTTAAGGGACGCTTCTGCAGTAGTGACGCATCTAAATGTGCCTTGGCTAAGATGACAAATAATACAATTAAAAAACCTTATAAGGTAATTTAATCTAAAATAAGCAGGAAGTAGATGAAAACTATACAATCAAAAAAACCTTAAAAGGTAATTCAACCTAAAACAAGCAGGAAGTAGATGGAATCTATGTGCACAGCACATCTCAGCACTAACAGAAATGCGGCGAAAATGCTTTCAGAAGTCGTAATGGAGAGTGATTCGATTTTTACAAAAAAGATTGTGATTCGATCAAAGTGAATCATTGGCGATGAAACGAAACAACGATAAAATATTGGTGAAATATTTAGCTAGCGTGCAAACTGTGGCATAAGCAAGAAGCGAATAAAGCGAATAATAAAGCTTGCTTATTGCTTATAAAGCTGCATGCTTACATTTATTTACAACTAAAACTTGACGTTGTGCTATTACAATTAGTAATAATATACACTCATAGATGTAAAGAGATCGGCCAAAAAATTGGCCTAGTTACAGCTTAAAACTGGCCTAGTTATAGCCTAGTTATAGCTTAATATGACAAATCCTAAAGGAGTTATAGGCCTATACAAATAAGCTGGAAAAAAATAGCCTATCAAATGCAATAAAAAGTTATGGGAAATGCTACGCATGTTAGTCATTATCATCAACAACACCATATACTCACATAAAGCACTTTTCCAAAACTTATTGTGATAATCTGAGCTTTTGTATCACTAATGAAAAACAAATCGGAATTAGTCAACGAAAATTTGCTTCATAAATAAGATAAATAAATGGAAGTTTATACCTACAATACAACTTTAGGCATCCGGGAACAAAGCTGATGCGGAAGTATTAGAGGAATGTGGGACGAATATATGATTTTATTGGATTTTTTAATTGTTGAATACGTAGAACGAATCTTGCCTACAGCTATATGTGGCAAAGCGAGAAGATGCAGTGAGAGCGCCTAAAATGTGAACCTAGTTTTGAAATTTCTATCTCCAGCACAACTGCACTCGGCACAAACCCATAAAATGCAAAATTTCGTGAAAAACTGGGCGACGAACCTACATCGACCCAGCAATACGATCTAAAATTAACGATCTTTCCAGAACCTCACTTTAGTTACCTTGAAGACAAAAGAATTTGTGTATCCACTCTCATAATAACAGAACATCTTCAAGACGAACTGCCAATAGTAAAACATCTATTTTTGACAAAGTTTGAGCTTATTAAGAGCTAGATAGCTGAGTTTTGGAATTTAAGGCGGAAAGACATCTAAAAAGGTTCCCGTAAATTTTTTCCGTCCAAAATATTTGATTTTAAGCTGAAATATAATCAAGCAATTGTTGAAATGAAATTCAAAGAGCGTTTCTTACGAATGCAAGCAAATCATATGGAAAAATAAGACAAGAAGCAAACTTTAAAAAAGCAGAACTATGCCACCTATAAAGCGTTTTCAGATCTCTCAAAACACAAATAGTTCATCACGAATAATACCATATTTTGCATAAGAACATATTTCTTATCAAAAAAAGATATGAAAGTATATGTCCACATAAAAACATAAGAAATAGAGAGATAGACTCACCAAGCTCCATTTGACAATGTGAGCATCGGTGTTTTCCGCTTACCGCAACAACCGGCTCGCTCGATTTCCCATTCGAACAACACTGCTCTCGTCCAGCTAAAAATAATCCCTGATATTTTGAATGAAAATTTAATATATCCGGAAATAATATACAGGTACATGAATAATGTTCAAAGAAAATAGGGTTTTTTCTTGTTATTCAATGTATATTTTAAAAGCATTTTATAGCCCACCTAGGAATTGCCCGAACCCTACTTTTCATAAGATAATTAGACAAATCAAACCATTTCATATAATTCAGCATTAATAGCATCTTTAAAAGTGGCTCTCATAAAGTTAAATGATCACATATCATTCATTTCAAAAGCTTGTTGATTCTTTTTTTTTGACCTGACGTTTCTTGCAGAGTTCATAAGAGAATGTAGAGAAACCACTCACCGTCAGATGACAATACCTCTGAAGGCCTTTCTGTTTCAGCGCATTGGCAGTGCATTTGATCTGGGAATCTATGAAGCACCTGCAATATCACCGTCAAAGAGTTAAAATTAAAGCAGTTCTAAATATTATCAAGCAATTTCTCTTCTTACACTCACTGAATACGACTCTAATAGATTAGGAGCTTTTTCAGCGAGATTATTCATTCAAAAACGAACAAATGATAGCAAACCTTCTAATTGACTTTTAAAGTATGTGCCATTTTTCATGAACGATTAAAGTTCATCTTTCCCAAATAAAATAAAAAATAAGAGAGAGGAGAGAGGAAAATGAACGAAGGGAGGAAGTGGGAGAGGATGCGAAAGCTTTCGACATCAAAAGACCACATTAACAATCTTAATCCAGAGGGAAACGTTTTAATAAGGCTAACGAAATATCGTTTTATATGTTTTTTACAATGCAAACCAAAACGTATCATCATCGCTGTCTTTCTTCGAATCAACCAGAGTGTTTTCGTTAGCTGCTCCCGTAAAAATATTTCGGCGAAATTTTGCAACTAAAAGCCCTGATACGAGAAAAATAGTTGATTTTATTATATGAGAAAATAAAATATTATAAAGAGAATTCACCTCAACACTTGTTCTCAACACCGAGGTTGTGTTCTTTGGTTTTAGCGATTCCACTGCACTCATCCCGGTATTGTTTAATCTCGACACGTCACCGATTTCCGCAGAGCGAAGTGACCGTGCGGATGACCAAGACGAAGAGCTGAAAAAAAAAAAAGCTAACTTTTCAGATAAAGAGAATATGATAATAAAAGTGGAAGAAACAAAATAAACAAAGTTTTTTCAAATAAAATAACTAGGAAAATAAGAATGTGCTTCTAATGGCGAAATGATGTGAACAACTAAGATAAGACAGCAGCAATCTAGCGTTGGGTTCATGCTCACTTGTGTGTCGTGCAGAAGAAGATACGTATTACGGATGGGGCTTTTTGAAGCGTAAGAGATGCGGGGAAAGATATTGGAACTTTAGAGAAAACAAGGAGTTGCTGAGAGGACAGGGATTTCGGAGACTCCTAAAGAATTTCTGTCCCTCCCCCCTCCCTCTCCTCACCTCTTCCTCTCACAACACTAGCATTGACGATAAAGTGAACCGGGCCCTCAACGATGAACGTAAGTAGATATGGAAAAAATCATTTCAGTAAATAATTATGGTGATGCCCTAGCCATCTGTATTTACTACCTTTCTTGACATATTTGCCAGTGGTGGTCACAGACTGAACCGATTCCGATCTGAAATCGGAATCCGGTTTTCAGCTGAGTGCTTTTAGTTAGTGACCGACCGCTATTTTTGGAATTGGCTAATTGCAGCCGAATGCTTCCTAGTGGTTTCCGAACAAGACATTTCGATATGTCACCACCATCGCTACCGACATTTAGAATACCTCCGACTTGAACTACTTAATCACCTCAACTAAATCCTTCCAAACAAGGGCTGTAAAAAATGGGAAAGAAAGAGGGCAAATTTTCTTTCAGTAGGTTTCCGGACGATTCACTTGCCATTCTGTTTTGTCGTTAATTCGGTCATTCTGTTCCGTCGTTAATTCGTAATAATGAATAGACTTCAAAAAGAACACAAAGGTCACTAAGCTAAAATTGCACTTTCGGCCAATCAAAACAGTCCAATTTGACAAAAAAAAAACTGTTTATTTTGACGAAATTTTAAAAAACTGATTGGCTGATTTTGAAAAAATTGTCTCACTTGAGGAGCGATTCTTTCAACGATCCAGCCGAACTATGTACGATACGGAATTTCGAATCAGCGTCTATTCGATTTTTGCCAATCGTATCACCAGCATTTGGCAAACGCTGTTGCTCGATGATTTGTCTCCATTCACGTGAATCCTGAACATAAATGACTTTCATTAATAATTAGTGATGATTTGTTTGATCGATGATAGCCTTATCATATGTTATTATCACAAACGAAATTATCACTCTTACAAGTTGAGACGCGTTATCACGATTGTCTTGTCAAAGTAACTGCGAAGATGAAAGCTTCCTATGCAGCAATCTATGATGAAAATATTTACTATTATTAAATGAAATGAACATTAAAAATAACGGATGCTATTTTTTGCAAAGTATTATCGAATTCCAGTCATTAATATTTTCTATTCACTCCACACATCTCATGCAGTAATGTCCAAAAATTAATTGCAAAGACGAAGATTACTCCCCTAGATCTATAAGAA
This sequence comes from Baylisascaris ailuri, assembly GCA_022845575.1. Lineage (NCBI taxonomy): Eukaryota > Metazoa > Nematoda > Chromadorea > Rhabditida > Ascarididae > Baylisascaris > Baylisascaris ailuri. The sequence continues at coordinate 43,030 of JAAVTS010001338.1, forward strand.
TATTTTGATTATAAATGAGCGAATTGTAGATTATCGAATGCCAAAATGTCAAGAAAGCGAAAATGTCGAATCATTAATGAAGAAAATATTCAAGGACGAAACATCGCATAGTGAAAACATCAAAAGCTGAACATAACCAAAGGCTTTGTATTATTACGAAAAAAAAGTCGTCTTCGCTAATTTTTTCCAATATTTTTCATTACATAAAAAAGTAATTAAGAGTACAAGATATAGACAACGAATTTAGAATTTAGAGGTTTGCGTCAAGCAATCTAGATACTAGAAACGTGCGTCAACGAATTTAGAATCTGGAAGGGCGCAGCAACGAATCCAGAATCTACGACTATGTAGTTTCGGCTCAGAAGTCTGAACTTGGAAAAATTCCCTTAGTAAATTTTGTTTGTTCTTTACACGCGAAAAGTGCCGATGAGAAAAAATGTATGATACCATATATGTATTTTCTCCTCTGTTCTTTATAATAAATAAGATACTTAAATATAATTGTTTAGGGTATTCTTTATAATATATATATATACATATATATATATATATAT
>JAAVTS010001339.1:0-16714 GCA_022845575.1 Baylisascaris ailuri
TTGATTTATTATGAGCACTGTATGCCGTCACGTGAAAATGACGAGCATCACACCGTGAACATCGTTCGTGAAGTGACAGAAATTCGGCTGCAGTGCAACAGCCCGTAGACACGTCTTGCTTAGCCTTTGTACTTTGCAGGACAAGGAATTCCGAATTGTTTATTACCAGCAACACCGCGCACTCACTTTAAGATAACATTAGGTATAATGCGATCGAGATTGATCGGGTAGCAGCAATTAGTTGTTGCATTCAAGATTAGCTCACTAAACAAAACTGTTTTCGCAGTGCTAGGTAGTGGGACAACCAGCAGTATTAGAAAGAGCGTGGATTAGGGTGAGGCATGCAAGTCACCCGCAGAAAATGTTTTATTACGTCTATCAAAAATGTGATTTGCTAAAATGGCAACCTTTTTACGCTTTCAGCTGAATTTATGATGAAGTCTGGTCTTCTCCTGTTCATACAGTTTTTCATGTGCGGCTTCTATTTTATTTCTACCCTATCTTTGCGCTTCGTTTTTATTCACTGAATAAAGGGTTCTTAGTATACCGTTATTTATTATTTATTGTTTATTGTCTTTATTATTGCCATTACTATTGATTATAATTATTATTATCACTATTTTTAACAATTATTATTACTACTGTGCCGTCATTATCGTTAGTACTATTGTTTACATTGGTTACGCTAATAATAACAAAAATCTTTAGTGGTCCTGAGGCTGATTGTTGATAGGTAATCGCCATGATTTTGTTAGATCTTAAAAGAAAGAATTTTCAAGTCCATAGTCATATCCTTGTTTCCTTTTTCCGTGTCGTTTGACTGGCAGTTTTTAAACACTTTACTAAAACGTAGCCATTATGGCCGTCGATCTTCGTCAAGAGAGCATCAGCGGAGAAAACTGAATCGAATTAGTGCTGATATGTTGAAGATGGGGCTGCATTGATTGCATTTGATCACTAGCAACAATCAGCGAGCGCATTTCGTTTGCTTGATAAAAAAGTGGCTTGCAAAACGACATGTGTTAGTTGATGATTATCTCAAACGCCAAGAAGAAGGTGCTTGTTGGAATTTTCATCTCATACGTATGTATAAACTAACTATTTAACGAGCCTCCGCACAAAAGCTTCGGAAAATTCGAGGTTAAGGATTCGAGTTTGTATTTGTGGAATGATTTCCAAGCAATGTTTGTGTTGTTACTTTGCTGTAAACCTTTGCGCATGCCAATCTTGTATCCACGGCGTTATGCTTCATTTAACGATTTTAGAGCATGGAAATGAAGGCAGCCTTCATCCAGGCAAATTCGTTATCTTGCTTTTATTGAATGCTTCACCAGCGGCTCGTTGCTTCAATACTCTGAGATGCGTTATGACGATATATCTCGTTTTTAAATGAACCTCACATTTAAAAAACTTTAAATCAGAAATGGTAGAAAGTCATTTTCCCAGGGTTTTCCAGACAACTAGTAATGGCTCATTTTGGCCTTTTTTATCATTCTTTCGTTGAGAGAGTTATGCTGGATTTACTGAATTGTTCGCTATTCTCATCGTTTCATAAGCAGTGATTTCGAGTTTTTAGTTCGTCAAACGAACTTGTCGATTGCGCTCGACTGTTGTTGTCTCCACTAAATTGATGAATTGTTGCCATGCGTTGTTCTTCACTTACCAGCCTTTTGTTTGTGGTTTCATTGTTTTTGCATTTTTTACGCTAAACGATTTTGCCAGCTGTGTGTCACGAAGACGATACGATATGTTAATGAACAACTCTTATGGCCTATTTGATGCAATTGGGGTTTAATTTTTTAGCCACTTGCCTATTGTTCACTCTGCAGATATTTTAGAATCATGCATTAAGGTTGTTGCATTTCAGGCGAGAGTGCCGCCACTGGAGGTGAGTTCAGCAGTCGATGAACCCGATAGGGATGAACTGGTATGGAGACCGGGCTATATCAGTGAAGATAGTGAGCATGTGTAGGTCTCTTCATTGTCGTTTTGCATAGTAATCCACCAATTGGATCGGCGGAAAGCAAATGAAGTGTTCGTGGTTTCATAACCACTACTAAATTGAGCGCTCACCATTTTTGATTTAGCATACTCTAGTCTGAAAAGATTTAACTGAAGGTGTTCGTAGACAAAGGTAGCAAACTTTCCAGCACAGTCCCGTTTTTCTTATTATCAAGTAATACAAGTGTAGATGCATTTCAATGCTTGGATGCCGAGAACGAACCCGTTGTTATAGTGTAGCGCAGAACAGTAGACAAGAACTCGTAGAAGCTAATGCGGCGTGCGGCGTTGAGTTGTGGTAAGAATCTATATATCCTCGAAGAGCGGTGCTACTGTTTTTTCGATGCAGACGTTGGGTGGGAGCTCACTGACGAGTAGTAATGATAGCCGACCGAAAATTCCGCAAATGACTAAATTAAGACGCAACCGAAATTTAGTCCTAGCCAAGGGCGTTACAAGAATGTTGGTCAGTTACCTGCCCACCGAAGACTTTCGGGTAGGACCAAATTTTGGTTGCGACTGAAGAAATATACCGACCTGGCTTTGTGGCGTTATTCCAACGACAACAGCGGCAATGGTTGACCGAGTGGGAACAGATAGCACGAATGCAACTAAAATGAAGAGGACAACATGATTATGAGACAGAGCTTAGTTCAGAAAGCAGGTTTTTATACTTTGGAACTGGAATTTATGAGAGCACGTGGCGTGAAGAAAGTATGAACTCGGTGCTTCACTAATTTGCTAAACAAGAAAATTACCTCGTGGATTCAGATGAACAAATGTAGATCGAGAATTGGCCAAAGTGATCGGCGACCTCAGACTGCTACTAACCCAGGATCTGAAGCAGTGATGAGCACATGTGGAATAAACATGCAGCTTGTACATCCGGGAAAGCAGTCTGAAATTTAAGAAGAAGTCACGTTGAAGAACTAGAAACTGACCTCATGATGGGCAAATAGCCAACGTTTCAAGAATATGTTCTGATTTCTTAACTTCACATTCCACAGTTTGCTAACATGCTCGAGCAGTTGGACTTAACGTAACAAAGAAGGAAGGAATTGCTGAACGGCCGTCTCGTTTCGAAAGTAGAAATGATTCTGCCTATAAAGATGGATGCTGGCGAGAAAAACAACAATCACCCAGTTGTCTCGCTTCGTTTTTTTTTACTGCATTAGAAAAAGAAGTTCAAAATGAAATCGGTTGCGGGTGATGTGTATCTGAATCTGCTTGAATAGGATTGCTAATGAGAGCGTGCTATGCGCATGGTGCTTTTCCAGGTATAAAAGGGCGACGCGTTCGTTTCGTATGTTTGCAATGGTTCGAAACGAGCATGTCACGCAGATGGAGCGCGATTTTTGGACAGGCGACCTTTGTATGTACGACGCCATTGTCACTGTAGGCTTCCTCATATTCATTGCCGACTCCTGTTATTTTTCTTCTTATTCGTATTATTCCAAAGCTTGTTCAGTTTTATGGTGCCCTTTGAAGGATAGGAGGCCTTTTCGGTTGACTTAGAAATCTTATAGGTCAAACTGCCAAATGCATCTAAAATTTGATATTTCTCTTGGAATATTTTCGAATGAATTTAGTGGAATGGCTTGTGTGAGAAATAAGCGAAGTGCTAAGGGAAGCTTCGATCGCATTGTTCAGAGACGAGACTACCATGCAGTCTCGCCAATGTATTGTTTTTTTTTCACATAAACTTAATCTATTTCTAGCTGCATAAGTGCGGGTACAATGTGAACCACGCAATCGAAGCGATGAATAAAAACGATGAACACATGCTCAAGGCGACGAATTTTATGAGTGCAGATGACGCAAAAAAGTTTGCGCGAGGCATCAAGATGTACGGCAAGAATTTCCTCAAGATCAAGAAGGAGCTGCTGCCACATCATGAGAGAGTTCGTTAACTGCTTTTTTCATTGCTCACCATAAGTTCCATTTGGACTGTAATGTGATTCAGCATCATTTTGAACTGATGTCGAAATAGCTGGAAAAAGGTTATTACGAAATGTTTAAACATAGAAGGAGAAGATATTCACCGAAGTGTGAAGAAAGCAAGTACCAAAGTGTGCCTGCGGAGCTAACACATATGCGTTTTCCCACTTCCGCTCATATGAGCGGTCATGTTCGTAGATCCGCAAGGGGCAGTCGAATATTCGCAGTAATGCAGCCATGTTTGCATTAAACCCACCGCCATCCAAACAGAACGTCCTCAAAAATCTTGCTTTTCGATTTGATCGATCTAAGTCCAACCTATTGTGGATTTATGACTGTAAGGCACATTTGGAATTAGGGAGCTCTTTTTGATGTTAATTGCTGATTCAACTGAGGAATATAGTGGATCAGCCTATTGTCTGAACTCAAATTTTATAACCTTAACTTCGACGATTCTCTCGTTGAAACTTTCTAGCGGTCACACACGCACGTGTGCGCACATGGATGCATCCACGGATATGTGGCTCTCCGTAATGCACTTTGCAGGTGTCAGTTTACGAAGCATTGTAGCAACGCTTAACAAATGCTATTTAGCATCTGCAAATGCAGTTTCACAGGAGTAGGGAAGAGGGCAATTTGTTTTCACATACTGCATATCTCTCCTTTCTCTCCTTTCTCTCGAGTTTGCAGGTGGATGCGCATATTGAGGAAAGGTAGGATCATCTTTGCAGATCGCAGTCTTCTTTTTCAACTCGCGATTTTGGAGTAGTTTAATCTGAAGGGTTGTGTTTTCAGGATGAACTTGTGCAGTTCTATTATGGATGGAAGAAAACACGTGACGCAACGCGTCCTAAGCCACTAACAAGGCAACGCAACACAACGGCTGCTACTTACCGGAAGGCGAAAAATAACCAGAGCAAGGTTTGATTATACCTTTCTTCGGTACATCTTCTCTACAACTATAATGCAAACGGCGCCTAAGTTTTTTGCGGAGTCAAAAACATGTGGAAGAGATCTTTTTTTCGTTTAGCAACATTTTTGAAATTGAGACGCGTCGTATTAAATCAAACGTGGTTTACAACGTGATGTCGAAGAGCATTTTTGATTTCGATTTTCGAAACCAAACTTATGATCGCCGATTTCGCGGCTTCGAATCCCTCAAATACCTGCCTTTCCAAAAGTAACGTTCCTCAGTAATGATGCAGCTGAAGGTTGAATGACGGATATGGTTATTTTTGGCTTTAGAGGTAACGTTTTTCAGCGATGGTTTGGAAAGGTCGCTGCCACATTTAGCTTCCGTTAGTTTGCAGGTCTGCGGAGAGCGGATGTTTCTTTGCTAGAGCAGATATAAAAGAATGCGTTCTTTTGGCTCCCTTGTACGATTCAACCATTGGGTCTTTCGGGCACGCAGATGCACCAAATGATGCTTTCATAGATGAGGTCACTGGGATACTTTCTGTCAAGAGAGAGTTTTTATGAAATTCAAAGGTGGCAGTTGTGCTTCCCAGACGCTTCATACGCTCAATATCCTTTTGAGGTGTTGCAGGCTTGATCGTCATGGCGCATTTGCTTGTGCAATCGGGTGTTCATGCACGGGGGCCAACCCATCATCGGGTGGGAAAGTGGAGGGAGAGGGACAGGGGCAAGGGAGAAAGGGGACGCTCGTTCCATAGATTATTATGCGGGATTTTCCATGTACATCGAATACGCTTTGGCGGTCTTTCAATGCGCGCTTCATTACCCGGTCAAAGACACTTTTTGACTCGCCTGAGGACAGTTTCAAACTTATTTTTTCTTAGTCGAAGTAATTTTCAAATGCTACTGAATACGTGGTTGCTGAGACCCACAACTGCTGATTTATTATTTTTGGGGTTTGTTTTAGAGTTTTTGTATTCATTTTTTCATTAATAAGAAACGAGGCGTTTTTCCACATCGAGTAAAACCGACGTTGATTTCTCAATAGAAATGACCTCAAGATGCCTAATGCCGACGTAATCCAATAATCTGCAGCATGCAAAACATAAACAATGCCCATTTTTCGTGGGTTGCTGGATTTTGTTAATTACTGGATAGCCAAGATTGGCTTTCATGGGCAGTGCAGTGGGATTATTGGCTCATCAGAAAAATTGCTTCGAATTCATTATATATACTCCCGTATTTATAATTCAAAATCTTTTATGACGTTATTAGGAATATAAAGCGAACTAGAAATTCTATTCACGTTGAGTGTTGATTAGGGAAAAGTTGCACCCGTATCGGGACGTGAAATCTAGCGATGTTCTTTTAGGCGAAAACGCCTTCGTAGACGCCCTTTCTATATGGATGTTGTAGTTTCTAATGCATGTGATTATTAGTTAGCCAACGATCTTCTATTTTTTCTGTTGACATTTTTTACCTTTGATTTCTTCTATCAAGAACAGTTTTTTATCGTTAATGAGGGGTTATGGTGAAACAATGTTGAGAAGTGTCACAGAAGCAATAATGCTCTGCTGGAGTGCTCATGCTGTTAGCTTTTTTGTTTTTTGCCGCTGCATTGGATGCTTAGAGTGGTGTGTGATAAGTGGGACTCATTGTGCGAAAGAATGGCTCGTCAATTGCAGTTTTTTAGGCAGCTGTTGTGTATGTGATTGTTGAAGGCGCTTCGCAGCTGGCGTTATGGCCCAGTGTTCATGCAGAGTCGAGATCCCACAAATGCTTTTTGGGGCACAATTATTAATAGTCACTAGAACACCACAAAAAAGTCTCAAGATGCAAACTTATATGTATGCAATGCAGCTTTTATGTTTGTGTTTGTGTGTTTTGTCTGTCTGTTTTATGCCGGCATGTTTGTTTTTGTTCGCACGTGATTAAGCCACTGCGCGTCTCAGTTCCACTCCCTGATCCGCAACTTTCTTTAGTTAATCGATGTGGGCAAAAACACTGTTAATTTCACTGACAGATTTTTTTGGGCACTCGTGCGGTTACGACGACTTTCACAGTAGCTCAGCGTGATTATCTGCTCTTATCTCTTTAAAGCTGTTTGAGCGTCTGTTTGGGTTCATTTTCAGTTTTGATGAGTCGATCTTTGCAGTCTGCGGTTATATTATCTTTTTCAGTCTTATCAAGTGGCAGTTTCTGAACTTAGTTATTTTAGCCTTCGTTTACAGTGATTTTGATTGTTTTCATGAATGGGACGTCTTCTTTGATTCATTCACTTCTCTTCGATTCCGGTTCACCGCAGAATGTGTATCGGACTCGAGATCCGGTCGCTTAAAATTGCGCAAATCAAGAAAATTTGTGTAAAAAAGTCGTGTTGCAGGCTCTGCGAGCGGGCAGTACTGACCTAGCGGATTACGCATCGGCAAGCGAGACAGAAATGGACGAGTTGGAGAGCGACGGTCGAGCAGCAGCATATGCATGCCATCACTGCTATTCGTCTAGTAAGTTCCAAACGCCTTTGCTCATAGCTAGTACGACTTTTGACAGATTCCGATTACTTAAAATTTTTACTTCTTGTGGTGGAAATAAAAGGCAAAAAAATAGAATCTCGTTGTTTTTTCTGCGTTTTTTGCTTTAAAAAACATTACGGTGACACTGTTAAAGCACTTGTTTGCCTATCCTCTTATTTCAGTCTTGGGACACACTACACAGATTAGAGCAAGATTTTGAGGTAGAGGCACTTTCCTTTGTACTGCAAGTCCTAGAATCAACTCTGGATTTCTCCTCCATTTTATGATCCCGATCGCTGTGATTGTAGTCTCCGAGTACGGACTCCACTAGGGACGACAGTTTTATTTTGGTAGAATAAATCTCGTTTTTGATAAAATGAATCTCATGTGCGCGAGGGAAGTGGACACGGAAAGCGCTCTCTTTGTGTATAAAAGGAGGCTTGGGTGCAGGTCATAATTTGCAGGTTGGATCATTTTGCCTTAAAAGTGCTCGGCTGGCTTTGTCCTCCTAGCCTTCCTAAACCGGCTGTCAGAAAAAATCATGGAAGTCAAAGTTTCTGAGAGTTGTTTAAATGTTACAGGAAGATAAATCAACCAGGTTAAATCAAACAACAAACTCACTTCAAAAGTGCACTAGGGATGCTTTTTCCTCGCTCCCAGTAATATAAACAATCGCAGACGGTTTAGTTCTCACAGGGAAAAGTTTGTCAGCTATATAGGACTCACGTAAGATGCTGTCTGCAGCGGTGCGTGATAAGTTAACCGTTTATTCATCAAAAAAAAAAAAAAAAATTTTTTTTTTTTTGGAGGACAGAACGAGTCACTTGAAAAATGCGGCTTTTATTTCTGCTGAGCGTGATTTTCCTAGTGAAGGTTGCTCTATCCCGGAAGGAAAGACATGAAGTAGATCACAGTCTGAACTAGGACAGTACATCCACCTACCTCTTCGTTTGTTGAGTTTTTTTTAATTTTCACAGTTGAGCTTTTTTAATCTTTATAGGAGCAGTTCGATCCAGCGTGCGATAATGGGGCTCAGAAATATCTTTAGCTACGTAATACACTATGTCGTCTTGAAAAGTGACCATGGGAGAATTTATTCACCCTCGTTAGGTAGCTAAAATTGATCCAAAATTTCCCCCCTCCTCAATTATTCCAGAATTCTGTGTACGGCTCTGAGCGTACGAAATTTAAAAGCCCATACGATATCATGCCTCGGGCCCTCAACCGTGATGGTACTGCTTTCTGACTCACTGCTGGTTTTCGAGTTTAATTAGCTTTTTGTTTTTTTTTTCGCTCGCTTAGGGAACAAAATCATTTAAAAAATGGTTTTTGAGAGACGTTTTAACCCCACGGAACTAGGAAATGCGTAGACCACATCAAAGTTTCATAAATGAATCTAAGACTTGGAAGCGCCGAAAATGTTTTTGTGTGGAGCCAAATAATGACATAAGTGCTATTTTCACCGGTTACTGGATCGGTTAGCAAACGTTTGTATCATCGCAGTATTGCAAGATGAGGATTCTTGGAGTATGTCCATGTCGGAAATCATGTTCAGGGAGAGCAATTCATGAATGAGTGCAGACGCTTTCTGGCTCTGTTGCATCTCTTTTCGAAGTATTTGGCTTCATGCCATTTTTTGCTTTCGGACAGCCTTTGAGCAGCAGTTCATCACTCAGTGCGCTTTTTTAGAAGGGCATTTACCAATCGCTCGCATTTTTTCGTCAATCATTGATTATAATTGCCATTCCGTAAAAAGGTGATTCAGATTTTCTCCTCTTTGCTTTCAGCTTCCCTTGTTCTTTTTTATCAGTTGAGAATCGTTGTAGAGGAGATATTTGAGCTTTATTAAGCTAGAAAATTGACCCGTAATTGTGTTATGCAGGCTCACATCAGGTAATTCTTCGCAAGCTTTTTGAAGGCTGCAGCAGTAGCTCAGAAAATCAAAGCAATTTTTGAGGCAAGAGGTTTTCAGAAAGTAAGGACTGGCATCACTCTGGTAAAGAAAGGCAGTTGCTGTGCACGGAGTGTCGAATATTCTACAAAAAGTATGGCCAACTGCGACCCGTTGATCGGCCGAGTACAGTTCCTCCCTCGCTTCACAAAGCGAAAAGTCCTGATGAGAATGACGAAGAGGTAAAGTTTTTGCCATCTTGTAAACAACACTACTGTTTAAAATCCTAAACCAAATAAACCACTTGCACATTCATCAACAGATTTTTAATGGTTTTCGAAAGCCATTTTTGTACAGTTCTTTGTTATAGGTTGTGCATGATGAGCATTTTGTGGTTAGCTTTGCTTTCAAAGTGACTATCTCGCTACTGTGTTACACGTATTAGCCTTGTTTTGGGAGATATTGGCAGCATTTTCTATGAAGTAGGCAAGCTCAACAACCTTCGTGTCATTTTGCGTTCCCAAGTATAATGTGTGCGTGAGCTTCAGGTCATCCCTCTTTTGGGAATACATCATTAGATCGCGCACAAGTAGTCTTCTTTAGCCACGTCTGTGACTCCTCTTTCTTACTTTAAGAAGGGATAATAGAGGGGTAGCATGAGCCTTGACCTTTTTGGATCCTTCATGGAAGGACGGCTGCCAGTCGCGCGGTCTAGTGAAATGAAACTGTGGTGGCCCTGATCGGTCGGTGAAGCGACACCTTTGATTCGCTTTAATTTGCTGTGGATAGTTGTTTCCTCTTCCGACATGTCTTTAAGGAAAGGTGTATACAGATCCAGAGTGAAAGTACGCAGTTGGCATGCGTGCTGTAGGAACAGCGGACGAAGATATCTCAAGGCTGTGGAGCTTTCTAATTGTGGCGGTATTTCTTTCGCTTGGATTCGAGGATAATGCATACACCACCATAAAATATTGTGTTCTGTTGCTACATTAACTGTACTACTACAGGATCACGGTGTGCGAACACGTGCCGGTAAGAAGGAGCGTCGTCGCACACCTTCCGATACCGATAAGAAGAGCTCAAGTCCACAGAGCGTGAGCGATATGAGCGAAGCGAAGCAGAGGAACGGGAAACGTAAAAGGAACCATGTGCAAACTGCTGAGCACGTAAGCTCTTCAGTCAGTTACCTAATTGTTGATTAGCTTCTGAGTTTACGCACCACGATTGTGCTTTTATTTTGACAGTATTCGATCCATTAAAGGTTGCACCTCACTGAAAGCAAATATTGATGACTTTAAAGCGCAGCTTGCATCCTACTTATGCTGTTGACAAGGTTCTAAGAGGGTTTCATCCGGGAAATGCTTATTTCAGATCAACGGAAGTGCAAAAAGGCGCATAATAAAAGAGGAGAAGGAAGACTCTGGGGCGGAGGCTATGAAAGAAGAGGACGTAAGTAGCAGCCGCGAGAATTCGATCATGGGCGAGTCCGTCGACGGAAAAAAGGTTTGTCCAGCTTTATTGATAAAATGGATTCCCCTCAACGTTTTCTTCGCTTATACAGCCCTTTGACAGCGTGACCTTCGAAAAAACGAGCATTTTATGAATGTTTTTCAAAGTTCCTCAATTTTGTTGTCTTATTTCATTTTCTGTACCTCTCATATAAAAGTTGGCGTTTGCTTAAACATGTTCTTTGATCCGCTGCTTTATTTCCTCTACCTGAATACAGATAACGTGTATATAGCCTCTTAAGTTGCTTCTAATAGGACTTCTTTGGCTGATATTTTACCTCAAGTTAGGTGATATGTTGTTTCGTATGATTGAGGTCTCTGCCGACTTTGTTTATGAGAAGTTTTTGAATTGCTTAACAGCGGATCATTGCAGACTCCCACAGTAACGGAAGCAGAAGTTGTTGAAAAGGTGGATACCGATGCGGTGGCGGCGACAGCTGCGGAGGGTGTAGCGGCTAGTCCTGAAAGTAGCGGTGCAGCAACGGGTTGTTCTGTATGCGCCGGGCCGAGTACTTCACATCAGGTCCCGGAGGCAGTTACACCTGCAGTTATGAAGAACGAAGAGGCTTTCGAAAGCGGAACAGCGAATGGAAGTGGAATCAAGCCAAGCACCAGTGGTGCAAGTCATTCAACTGATTCAAACGAGGTCAGGAGCATTATAATTATTTTCGGCGCTTGAAATTTCATGTCGTCTCTAGTTCTTTGACAAATCTCGACTGAATATGTTAGTGAATTGAAAGGGGCTTTATTAATAGATGCTGAAAGTGGATGAGGAAAGGAATGAGGATGATGGATCTTGGAAAATTGGCGACACGATCGTTGAGACCACCAAGAATGCGTCGTTTATACGCGTAGTGGAGCGTCGATGTGGGCAGATGAGCGCGCGTACCGATCTTGCCTATCGAGTAAAACCGGGCTGCGAATGGGCGAAGAAGCATGAGGCACGAGCTACCGCCGTCAAAAGTCATGCTAACCTTACCACCAAAAAAGTAAGTTTTGCAGTTTGGAGAAGACTATGAAAGATTGGCTTGCCGGGATATTTCTTATTGTTGTGCAAATGATTGCTCATAAGGAGGTAGGCTGCGAAAGAAAGAATTTTCAGGAAGTATTGAGTGCCATCTCACGCAGTGAACCATCTATCCAAAATTCTCTAGTGTTTTTTCGTAGGAGTAGATATGCAAGAGTTTTCCTGCAAAATGTATTCATCATTTTTGGCGTGGTATTTACACGAATTTATAATGAGATCGTACAAATGAAGAAAATGCCGTAAAATTTGATAAAAAGAGTAATTGCCAAGTTGAGGTGGAATGAGGCTGAAAGACGGGTGATCTCACTTGCTTTCGTATGCTTTGTCGGCTAAAATTTTACTGTGATTTTTAGGTAGGAGGAGGCTAGCATAACTTAACCTGGATTTTAGCTGATCGAGGCAACTGTCGTCCCGGTCAGTCCGATTGTTTCGTCGACTCCGTTGCCGCCGCTGACAAATGCTGCGGTAGAACCGTTTATGGGAGGTCGCGTCCCCATGAACGGTCTTCCAGCGATGTTCCCTACCGTCGCGGATCCTCGGTTGGCTTTCCTGAGCCATCAGCAGCAATACGCAGCTGCACTGGCCATCGAGCAGGTTTCGTTTTCGATGTCATCTTCTGTAGGACTTGTATTCTGTTTTTTCAATATGACTCGTTTTCAATGTCAAAGACTTTTATAACTCGTGTTGTTGTGAGTATTGTTTTCTGAGTATCGTTTTGAACGTCTGTCTTATGCTCATTAGAGAGATATCTGCTTTCTGCGTTCGCATGAGAACATGTCGTTTAATGTGCTTTGTGTATTTGCGACAACATCGTAAGGAGGAAAGACAGCAAATAGCCATTTTAAATAGTGGAGAACAGGTTGAACTGTTCGCTGACAGAGTTCGTTTGGAGTGCTTCTAGCAATGCATTTTTCAGCAAGCAGCACTGCAAAAGCAAATGGAGCAGCAAATGCGGGTACATCAACTTGAACTGATGCGCAACGGCGCAAATGGCACGGTCACTCCGAATGCCTCTGCCGCACGCGATACGCCATCGCATGGCGCTGCAGCACATGCGTTGTCTGCGGGCATGATAGCCCCCCCTTACCACAATTTTGGCATGGATCCGAGGACGTTTACCGCACTTATGCATAACCCTCAGATGGCAGCACAGTTTGGTATGAGCGCTGATGGTCACGCGGCTGCCATGATGAACGCTCTGGAGCAGAGGTCCGCTATCGAACAAAGAATGCTCGGTATGTGTCTTCTCAGGTTTCGTTCTTTATAGCTATGTGAAGACACTCTGTCGGTGTTAGGAGACCATTCGTACAAATTGGAGGATGGGTTTATGATGTAGTCGAAACTTGTCTCACTTTGTGAACTGCTGCCACAACTGGGTCGAACGCATTACGCAGTTTTTCGTGCACTGATCTTGTGGGATTTCAGCAGCAGGAATGGGTGGCTTGGACATGCTTGGTGCGAGTGGACTACCCGTATCGCAAGCACCACCAACTCATTTGCATCCGCATACTGCCGCTGCCATGATGCAGCATGCAGCAGCCGCCGCACAGCCCACTAGTAAGCACTCCGCTTTTCACTTATAACTATAAGTCATGCGGCAGTTTCAGTTTTATATTCGAGCGACACGTCTTTGATCGACAGTATTTAGCGAGTGTTCATAGGGAGTTATTTTCTTACGATATTTAATTAAGGAATCCTACCCACTGCGATAATTCAGGAAGATAGTGCTGTTGGAAAGCAGTGCCTTCATTTGATGTGCAGGTGCATTTTAAAAAACACAAGCACCTACTTCCACTTGCTTCATTCCCGAAGGATATTGCGGCCTACTATTTCTCGCTCAGTATTTATGAGAAGAATCGTTTCCCGAGGGATTTTCTGGTGCAGGTTGCGGATTGTTTTTTTTTTTTTTTTTGATGTGACACTGAAATCAATATGTTAACACTACATGGTATTTTTTGTCCTATCGCTGGAAGAGTGCGATTGGCAAATGCTGCATCTCTTTCAAGAGACATCCATTAATGACCGTTGATTTGTTTCCGCGTTTCGCTAGGCGGCGATGTTGCCAGCCCCTCCAGGGTATTCTTGATAGATGTTGAGGCTCGGAAAAGGGTAACAGAGTGACTTCAGTTGTGTCCTTCTATAATTTCGACTATTCACAGTTCATGATTCTGTTATTTTGGCATCCGGCAGAAGATGCTTTGATGACGCGGCAGTTTTTTTTTAATCGTCTGATTACGTGTCACTTCCTTAAAAATTTTTGTTGATGTTGACCTTTCTGCAACATTTTGCACCGTTTTAGGTGACGCGATGCAGTTGCAGCAGCTTCTGGCAATATCAGCAGCTGCGCAAGTGCAGCGGCCATTTATGGAGCAGAATCCTTTGCTGCAGATGTCGATGATGAATTCGTTCGGAAACGAAATAGCCGCCCGAATGGTGAATCCAGGAGCACTTAGCTCAGATATGATGCGACGTCTTCAACAGGAAGGCGGATTTACGCCGCCACAGCAAAGGCCCTGAACTGCTAAGTAAGGTATGTCTGCACTTCTCGGCGACTAACAGATTTATGAGTGTTATGTATAGGATCGCTCTTGTGATGTTTCTCTTATTCGTAATCGGTGTTTTATTGAGCTGGCGATATACCGGTATGTGAATGTTGTTGTGTAATTCAGCTGTGTTGAATGTAAGTGGAATGGCCCGTGGGCGAGCACAGGGAGGGTTTGGAAAGGATGCATCTGCTGCAGCTGCAATTACCTGTTAGGCTGCCTGATGTTCAGAAGTGCTTACGAACTGCATTTTCGGGAGAGAGGTTTTTCACTTTTCTTCTCTTGGGAGTTTTTCATCAGATTGTTGAGTTCTTCCGAAAAAATTCGCAAGTTTCGCTCTGATTCTGTTGTCTCTTAATGTTTCTCCAAATGGAAATCTCTGCATCAGTCGGTGATGGCTGTAGCAGAATGTTGCAAGATTTCTCAGAGAAGTGCCACTATGCTATTGTTTTTGCCGGCATATCCGTTGTTCAAGAAGTTTGAAACCCATAGTTTAGTATGCTCGCATATCAATTCTTTCATGTTTATGTTAGTGCTATTTGCCAGGGTCTTGCAGAGTTCAGCTTTCTGTGACAATTTCCTCACAACACGGGTAGGAAATTTTGTACGGTTTATGTCAGGAAATCAAAGGCATGAGTTACCCCTGCCATCTTATGTCCACTTTCTGTGGTGGACGATTTGCAGTGTGATTGCGGTGCAAATTTGGTATGGGAGTAACTATGGAGAAACCTTTCGAGAAAGTGAGTTATCCCACCACACTTATGCGCTTTCACAGATTTGTTTTTCATACGTAGTCGTATGTGTGTCTGCCTGTTTGACCAGTGGTTTCGGCTCGGGAACCACTGACGCAAGAGTTACAAAGTCTTGGTTTTAGAACGTTCAGTATAGCAAGAATTCGTCTATCATTTTTCGCATTGGTGCACGAATTTGAAGAGGAGTTGTGTGTATATAAATGTGGGAATGAATCTGCACACGTTTTGCTTTGGTTTGTTTTTCCTTTCGCAGCGATCGCGGTACAGAAAAAAACTGTCTTATATAGGCTTGCTCGAGCGGCCGGATAAAATACCATTTAGAAGGTTGTTTTGCGTTTATATTCCTGGGTGGTTGCTAAGGTGAGTAGAGAGCAGCGGCAGACCTGATGCAGGCATCTGTTCTGCACACTTGTTTTTATGACTAGAATATTTGGATTTTTTTTCGGACTCATGAACAAAGGGGAAATTGCGAGTATTTAAGATATTTTTCCACAATTGCTTGCTGCAGAGGTATATTAGTCCGTCCTTCAAGCGCCACAACTAACTAGGATGCAGTTTTTCACTAATTTATCTGCCCTCATTAGCCGTTCTCGTTCCTTCTCTGCCATAATCTTAATTACTTTTGCGTATAGTTTTGTATGCGTTCTCGGTTTACACGGGGTTGTGAAAGTTGTGTTCCAGTCGGCGCTTGTGTTAGTCTTGCGAAGCAATTCATGCAAGTGCAGTTTTCGCAGGAGTGTTATATGACCACTGCTGTTGGGGTTGCGTTCGTTCCCCTTAACCCATCATCTTTTTTTGCTTGTAGGGTTTAAAATTGATGGAAAAAAAACGAACTCAACATATTATTGTGGTTGCAAATAATGCCATGCGGGTGGAGTGAGCGGGAGGGGGGGATTGGGGAGGAGGCTATTTATTCATCGCGTCAATGAGTTCTTAAAAACGGTGCATATGTTGCGAGGTTTCGTGATGGTGAATTCGCAGATCAGAACACCTTTAAAGGGCAGTCGCAGCTCAGAGCCATGGATTTGCAACATGAGGAAGCAGTAGTGATTCTGAAACGTGAAAACTCTAATATTCAACACCTGGAAGGGTGGGCTGTGTGAAAGCGCGAGCGACTTAAGTTTCCTCAGACTCGGCAGGTTGAATATCGAGTCATTCAGCTCAAAACTCTCCTATAATAGGCCCTCGAAGTTGCTTAATTAACAGATTTCTAGCATCATTATGAATGCTTTATTAATCGACTATTCCACACTACCTACAGGGAAGAGGTAGGAGCCTCACTAAGGGGGTATAGGGTGTTTGATGCGATATTCTTAGTAGCGTCCTATAAAGCTGCGTTGTTTATTATTGCTATTGTTTCCGCCAAGTTCTCGTACATTTTGGCTTTCATTGATTTTTGCAGCCCATAGGGCACCTTTTGTCGTGCCTTTGAAATGATTTGTTTTGCGCATCGCACTTTGTTTCGTGTTGTGTTCTTGTACGTAATGCATTCTTTTCTGCTTCCCGTGCAACATTTCCAAGCAAGTCGACTTGTAAATTACGGCTTCTACTGATGTGCTATTCGTTTCGCTTTACGAAGGTGCGTGACGTAGCGTTTTGTGGGCGGCGATCCAACCATAGGGCGTT
>JAAVTS010001339.1:17093-27181 GCA_022845575.1 Baylisascaris ailuri
TATATATATATATATATATATATATATATCACGTCCCAAAAATTTTATTATCTCTGCTGCTGCGTATTGATTGGTGCAGCTTGGTTCACTAGTCTCCAGTGGTTTGTAAATCGGTTCAGCATGTGTCAGTATAGTCCAGTAATTTTTGCTGATTCATTTGCCTGCTTGTTGTAGTTAGTGAGGCCCAGAAATTTTTTATGGCAGCTCAGTGTGGTCCAGATTGGTCTTGTTTGGCTCGATTTCGTAAAAAAGCGGGGCTGTGAAAGAACGGAAACGAAGGGGTGTGCCTTCATTTGATTTAACCAAGGAGTTTGGAGTCGCTGGGTAACGTCCTGGATAACGTGTGGCGGCTGAAATTTGTAGAAAATGGTGGTGTTCTTTGCCAGGGAAGCAGAGTTAAAAAATCTTTAAGGAGCGGCAAAGGAAGATAAGATGGAGCAAGCTTGGAACACAAGAGTTGCGAAAGGTAAGATTTCGACAAATTTATAATTGAAGAAGATGAAACGAGGTTGGGGAGAGCGGGGAATATGCGAGGAAGGCGGGGAACGAAGGCTGCAAAGTGCAGGAAAGATTGTGAGAGAATTTCATGAAGTCAAATGGGGGTGGAGTATCGGAGGTAGTTGAGAAAATGACTGGAGAAATTGGTATGAGATTGCGAGGTGTTAACTGGAATGAGTGGGGATTGGAAAACATTGACGGAAAGGAGGGAACAGATATTAAGGTCTGAACAAACGTGAGGCAGGTTGGCAAGATATAGAAAGCTGAGGAGACATGGCGGAAGTTGTTTTAGTTTCTAAAAAAAACGGCGGAAAGTATGCGGAAGAATTGCAAAGGGGTGGGATGCAGTTGAAGAAAACGTCAATGTAAAAACGGAGAGGGCGGGGCAGTTTGGAAAATTACCTAACGTCCCTTCAAAAAAGTGGGAAGGAATTCGAATGTTGAAGGAAGGGAGGACAGAACTACAGAGAGTTGCCAGTTTTATCGGTAAGGTCAAGAAAAAAAGGTGGAATGAGAGGACTGTAGGGCACCGAAGAAAGCGGAAGTGGTAAAAGAGTGGAGCAGAAGGCTCAGGCTGAGAATTATAATGGGGTGTTTGATGACCAATGAGGACCTGTCCGCAGATGGGAGCGAACCCGCGACCTCCCGCTTACCTGGCGAGAGGTCGCGGGTTCGCCCCCGTCTGCAAACAAGTTTTCATTGGTCATCAAAAACACCCCATCATCATTCTCAGCCTGCGCCTTCTGTTCTATACCGCGAACGTTCTCGCTGATCACGACAATCTTGTGTTATGAGCTCCCGTCAGTTCATTACGACACTCCGGTGGGCGCGTCACGCCATGCGCCAGAATTGAAGCGGGAGGTCACGGGTTCGTCCCCTCTGCGGACAAGTTTTCATTTGCGGGCAAGTGGACAGTTGGAGACATGTGCGGACGCTGACCTGGAGGAAT
This sequence comes from Baylisascaris ailuri, assembly GCA_022845575.1. NCBI lineage: Eukaryota > Metazoa > Nematoda > Chromadorea > Rhabditida > Ascarididae > Baylisascaris > Baylisascaris ailuri. The sequence goes on from JAAVTS010001339.1 coordinate 18,541, forward strand.
TGTACTTTAGGCCAGAAAAAAATTGTACAACGACCACCAAGCAATGTTAAATATCACTAGTATCTGCGTTATTTGCATCTTCAGGCCTAAGAGCTCTCGCACGCCTTCAACGCTTCATCACGCTCTTCTTCCAACTCCTGAACAAAAATCGCGTTAATCTGATTGATCAAACATCGAATATAGTAGCAACACTGTTGTTTCGCAGACGCATGATTGATAGATGTATTAGAATAACAGTTTTTGGTTGCGGCCATGTAATGCGTCGACTACAGACGGAAAAATCTATGCTGATGTTTCGGCTCTTTGAGCCATAATCATAGCACACCAAGTTCAAACTTGGGTAATTATTCCATCTGTACTCGACGCATTACATGGTCATAACCAAAGGCTGTTATTCTAATACATCTAATGGTTAAACATCGAAATGGAACCAAGAGAAACAAACGTCAGATGCTTCGAGATGCTTGTTGATTCATGTAAAATAAATTAACGTTGTAATAAATGCTAAGACAACGATTCGCCTCGAAAAAGAATTTCATGACATCACATCCTCAGGAATGGAGAAGTGGGGGAAGGTCAAGAAGAAGAACTCTTAACGTTAACGTCAACATGGTTTCTTTAACCCAAGAGTCCTTCTTCATGACCAGCGTCTTCTAATACTAATTTCATATGCACCGATGACAGAATTGGAAGCTGGGGTACCTTAAGAGTGACGGCGATCTTCTCTTTAGCAAAATCGTTCCAAGCAAGCCCACGAACGATTTTCCACTCTCCGCTTGGCGAGACTGTAACTGGGAACGAGAAAACCAAACCAGCTGGTATGTCATATGAGCCATCGGATGGAACTGCCATCGAAACCCACTCATCCTGAAATTCCAAACAATGCATTCTGCTTACAACGAAAACGTCATAAGCATATGAATATTTTGAATACGATCTTTTAAACAAAAGTAATAATGAGGGCAATAAGGGAGAAGAGCAAAAATTCAATAAGGAAACCAGGCAGATAAATCACAAAAATCAGGCAAATTAATTTTGCAGGAAGTTTGCAATTCGGGTGCACCTCAATCTTACACCTAAGGGAGATTCCACTCAAGATCGCAGCAGGCATCATTGAGTGGCAGGCAATACTTTAGTGCATACTTGAAACGACTGAGCAGTATAAATATAAGTGCTATTTGTGTAATGCGACGTTGCTATATTTGTAATGCACTATTGCACGCATGCATAGGTACAAATAATTGCTGTGCATAATGTAAATCTTACATGGAAAATCTTACGGGAGAGGACATAATGCGTTGATCTTGCTATGTAAGGTGAAGCGCATAAAATTAACGCTCGCAAGAGAGCTTGAATGCAAAATGCGAACGTAGTGAGCACGGTCATGAACTTACAAACATTTCAAAGACGTCGTTCCGATATTTTTGTCCTTGAGCATTTCAATGTCCGCAACTTGGCAACGTTGTTGGGGCCCATTGAAACTGACCCCGTGGCAGGTCCAAACCAGCCTTCGTTATTTGAAATGGAGCACCAGCGCTTTCTGCGCTTGCTTGAAAACAGACTTGCAGGCTGTAGTGAAGATCTGATCACATTTGAAGAAGGTCCCATGATGACGCAAAATACCTATACATCCTGATCATCTACGGCCTGTTCATCAGCATCTTGGGGGGCGGAACCGCCTATGCTTAAAATTCGCAGTGATGTGGGCACTCCTAAGACCGAGCAAACCGCGCAGCTAAAAGCGCTTCTGCGTCTGGTTTCTCCAAAACAGTTAGCTTTGGCGCTGTGAATGTTTGTTAAACAGAAATCTGCCCCAATGTACCCCAACACAGGAGTGCGGTTCAAAAAGATTGAATAGAACACGAGGGCGAGATCAGAGGTTAGGGAGCTGGCTTTTAGAAGACGGCACCAAAAAGGCAGCAGTATGTAAATTCATTTGAATTAATGGGGCGGATTTCAAGCTCAGATGTAGGAACGGATGGAAAGACAAACCATCTGCAAAATAGAATACGCAAAGGCAGGACTGCACTAGTTTTCTTTATTTTTATAATAAATTCAACTGTAATTTGGTGGAAACTTTGCAGAAAATTGTGAATTGACCATGCCGAGCTCACGCAGCTCAGTCAATGTCAGCGTTTGCGTGGCAGGCTCGCGACAGCCGGTTCCAACTCCACCAAATGACACTGCTTTCATCTACCGAGATGTGAACTGCCGTACCCCAGCATTTCGTTGGTTTATAAACGCAAAAAGAAATGGAATAACTCGAAAATAATAGATGAAGAATTCGGAGGGAGAACGAAAAGTTCTTCCGGCAACCAAAAGCTTATGCAGACATGAATGCGAAATGTGCTCACCTGTTTTGTGCCGACGAACCAGTCATGAACGTGGTCGCAAGCTGCCTTTGCGGCAGACATCGCCGACGATAGTTTGCGCTTTTCAATTATGATGGCGCCTCGCTTTTGCACAGTCTTAAAGACTTTCATATTAATTTACTAAAGAGCTAAATATTTATTCGGATAAAAAAAGATGCCTTCTCCGATTGCTACGATTTCATTTTGCAGTTATCATCTCTTAAAGAGAGCGCAACTTTATATATGGCATAATTAAGAGAAAAACTGAAATCAAGCCACATTTTGACAAAGTGAAGCCAAATCACATTATAGCAAGTGTAAGAGTGAACAAAGTGGGAAAATGACAGCTCACGGAAGTATACAGTGACTCAGAAACTACAACGAAAATCCTCAATGGTCGAACATGAGGCACCTGTAGAGAGAAAGATGAGATCGAGAAGGAACCAAGATGTATTCTGCAAAAAAACCAATTGCAGCATGAAACAGTCTCTTTTTAATCCCGTCCGTGTCAGTGAGAATTGAGCAGCAGAATATTTCCAGGGCGACTAAATCGCAGCAATTCCAACATATGACCCCCTTCAACGCAAAGTCGACAGTGGGGAACCGTATTTATTTAAAGCAGCACACCGCGAACTCTCTCCTTATTCAAAAAATGCACCACTGTGCAATTCCATTCGATCAAAGCACAGGTTTACACAAATTTGAAAACGAAGCAAACGTCTGAAATAAGCAGAACAACATTTAAAGAGGCACAAAGAAGAGAGGCACTAACCGAGAGAAATTCTCCTTTAAGCCATGCGTCGTCGCCGACAGCAGTTGGTGCTTCCAGCACTTCTCCACCCTTATTCACCTTTGCATGCGATGCATCGGGATACTGCGTGTTCGAGTGATTACCCCAGATGATCACATCCTTCACGTCGCCTATCTTCAAAAAACGTTCTCACAATTAGTGTGACGAAGCAGCTGAGCTCACTACCACGCCGATTTCTTCAAACAACACTTTGGTTAGATCCCATATCCTGGCCCCTCCTAAAGTAATCCAACCCAGAGGTCTTACTTACCCCCTCCTACAGCGCCCACACCCTTAAATTGTGCCCACTCATCAATCCATAAATAAGACTGTAGCAAAGATTCCGGACGTCTCAGTTAGGAAGAGGATAGGATGCCCCATATACTTAGAACAGAATATCTCATTCGAAGGAAAATATTAAAAACAACGAATGCTAGGAAATCCCACATCCATCGAAGACAAGTGGATTGCATAAGCAATGGTAACCGCTAGCAGCTTGTCGAAAAAAATGAGAATATGCACCTCACACATCTTGCAGGCCTCTTCATTGATTCAGCGTTTTACAAATAATTTTCATTGAGTTAGAGACATACCGAAGAAGGTCATTAACATTGTGCAAAGCAGGTGACCAAACACACTAAACAATTCACATGTCGGATCTTCATCTCTGAATTTTGGAGAAGTGAAGAATAGAAGTTTTATATTCAAGAAAATAAATACATGAAATAGATCGTAACCAAGTGCTGCGAAATGTAGAATGACTGCTCGTTCACAAAAAAATAATCTATTATTGAAAAAGACAGCATCGGAAAGAAACGTTTCAAATAGCTATAATAGAAAGTGCACTTGAAAACGCATAAGAAAAGTTTTGATGCAAAAACTGGTGCTTTTTATGCAGGTGACCTAATGACAGTATTTGGTTGTAGGTGATATGCTGAGAGGTAAGTTGTTAGTATTGAGATTAAATGGTCACTACCGTAATGAATATGAGAAGCGAGGATGGTGAACAGTACGGCTGATTACCTCGAAATGCCACGGACGTTAGACTAAAGGGAAACTTTGTAACGGTGGTTCAGCTAAAACCAAAACTAACGTAGTAATAAATAATAGACAAAGTGATAAATAACAACTTTCCGTCATTCGGTTTCTAGAGAAAACCGTTCCCGACCTCCCCACACTTTACCTACTTGAAGAATCCTCGTTCCCAGTACTCTCAAGCTGATTCCACTACGGACACAAAAAGCATCTGCCTTTTTATTACATTATATCACATAATATTCCTCATATATCCTCATCTTTGTAAATTTCTTATTTGTGAGATTTAAGAGCAGTCTAAGCATCTGTAGGCAAATCTCGAAACGAGCCTTAAATCTTGCAGCAGACTGCAGCTCCATGCAGCAGATTTCATCTTCAACTCTGCAACAAGGCCAATAAGCTAATCGTGTCATTAAATGATCCTCCATGGCCTCGCCGCAATGAATCCCTAAATTAGGTGCATTCACTGCTTTGAAAAATATTCGCCCCTGAAGCGACTAATGTGAACCTACATTATCATGAAAATGGAGAGGCAGAAAAAGGCAGAATTAGATGAGACATGGCTAATATTTTCAAACAAGTCCTTGGTACCCTGCTTTGCACATGTCATCAGGAAGTAGACCTCGAGCGTGAAATATGCGGTATACAAACAGGACCACCTGACAGGCTCATTTGCAAAGAAAAGAATAAATAAATACTAACTCTGACGCCACATTTCATGGCGATTTGTGCAATTGCGCGATTGTGGTCGAGTCTGGTCATCGCCGAGAAATTGCAAGCTGGAATCTTCGGCGCTGCATATTTTGCGCAAATAAAAGCGTTTGTATTCGCCGGGTTTCCCACAACCAATACCTGAATGCAATTTGTCAAGAACAAATCAAGAAAACAGCTTACAAGCAACACTACGCTCGTTTCTACAAGCAATCACGTGCAAAAAGTCACAACTTGGAAGTCACAAGAAGTCGAAATAATGACTGTGTCAGAATTAGTGAAAACGTATGGTGAGAAAAAAGCGACATCGATTGTGTAAGCTATTAGACGCTAACGAATCCATCTGTTATTTGGGGACCATCATCTTCTCAGAGGTGAAAGCACACCAAGCGCGTTTGTGACTTCTTTTGAAATTTTCATCAGCTTATCAAGACAAGACATTTTTAAGAGACCATAACAGTGTAATTCTTGCTTCTCTTTCACCCGCACAAAACTGTACACATAGACACGGCATATTCACTGGTGCTAGCGAATGGAAGACCGTTACTACACGGATAACCATTTAGAAGTAATCAGAGTCGTTCATAGTTAATACATCATTAAACGTTATCATGCTGACATTCAAACACAACGTGCCCAACTGGCAATCGACTTCCTTCTGTGTGCACGCCAATAACACAAGTAGTTTCTTGCAATGGTCCAGAAAATGCAAATTTTTTCAAGCCCAAGTGGTAGCTCGTCAGCACTCAGAGTCACCACGTAACACAGAATCATTTCTACCGGACTGCGAAAATTAGATATTGATAGTCTGCACGTGATTGGAGTATAAGTCTATAGAGTCAACAAGCAGTGCTCTGCATTAGCATTCATTAAAAGCGATTAGAATTGCTGTTGCGCAAAGCTTCTAGAATGCAAATCCGACTAAGAAAAGACCGCAGCACGTGCTATAAGTTGCATTTACCTTGGTGGTTGGCTTGGCATAGTCGGCGAGCGCCTTGCCTTGCGACTTAAAGATCTTGACGTTGGCGGCAAGGAGATCCTTCCGCTCCATGCCCTGCTTCCTCGGCATTGCACCAACAAGGAACGCATAGTCGATGTTCGTAAAGGCAGTCTTTTCATCCGTTGCTGTGACCACATCTTCAACACAATTCGTCACCCAAAGAAGCAGTCAGCTAGTTGTTGATGCGCTTGCTCCACCAGTGAAAAACTGTCCCAATGAAAAAGCGTCTTGGCTTTCAAATGATCGCATGATGAAAACCATGTTTAATTTCAACGCAAAAGATATAACGAGTCAAATGTAGCGACTATATGCGCAGCAATCAAGGCAACAAACACCACTAGCGAACTCTGCTTGCTGAAGGTGGCAAGCAGCAAGAGGATGATCGGCGGCATTTGAATCGTTACGTGAATGACGATCCCCTAAGTTACAAATGATCACACAAGTGGTGAAGTATGCCAGATGATCTGCCACGAGGTGCGTTTTGGCGATCTCTCTTATCAAGCCAAATACTTTCGTGAATGGCCAATAAATAATAAAATGTCCCAACAATGAACTCATACTTTAATCGAACCGACCATTTATAAAAATCTTACAACAAGATTCGCTTTCCTGTCTCTAATCAGCTTTAAAAAGCAACGAAACTGTAGTAGCATGCTACGGAATTTCTTAAACATTTATAAATATGTAAAAGCTTTTTCGAAATGGACAGACTAAATTGAAAGTTGCTACAGGAGAGCCACCTGTGATGATAGTTGCACCTGCGTAACCCTGCTTCACAAAAAAGCGTAAGAAGCGAATGCGTTGATTTACGCTCAAAAGACATGTTCACCTCTGAGCAACTATATATGCGGGTAGCTCAATATTTCAGAGCAGTTTATGTCATTGTATATTTCGACGGGCACACAAGCTTTTCGTTTCGTATCATAAAATTTGTGAACGCATATCAACAACTATTAACGTACGCACTCTCCAATCCTTTCCCTCTAGTACTTAATTTATAAACCGAAGGCGGTAAAGAAGTAAGGGTGCATAATGAGGTGACAAGAACTGCCATTACCACAAGAAAAAAAAGCAATCGTACCTTTATAAAAACAGCCCCTCTAGATGAAGACTACCCGTCAGTGAGTTGCAAAAAAAAAAAAATAAATCTTAATTAAAAACGAAGACAGCCATGCTTTCTCCAATTAACGAAAAAACAGCTGCAAAATAAGCAAGCACTAGAATAAAATTGGTAGCCTCAGAAACTTTGAGCAACAGCCACTGCAAAAAAAATTTTCGATGCAATTTTCAATTAAACCAGTGGTTCACCACAGCCCAAGATTCGCATATCACTGAAATAAAACCACTTGTGATCTTTATCCCTAAATTTCACTGTGTAAAAGTGGTCAACGACAGCTACCTAATTAGCGAGCTGCAAAGTTAGGTAAAAAATAGCAAAGCACAAATTTCTGTCGCAAATAATGAACTGCAAATTTTGATTAAGAGAAGAGACACTCAGGTGAGAGATAAATAAAAAGTAAAGTGACAGTAACAAGCCCCCTGAAAATTCAGTTCCTCTCCTCATAACTAGAGGCCTCCTGTTGAATAGAATCCTCTTCCTCCACACAGCCAAACAAGCAAAGCAATGCGGTTAAACAGTTTAGATGTAATAACACATTTGATTCGTCTAAAACAAGTATGAAGAGATCAAATGAACGATCACCTATAAGGTTGGGCAGTGCGCAGTCCTGCAGTTCGAACTTGACACCCTCAAGAACAGCGGCTGTAGACGGAATATCCAGCATGACGAGAACGATCGGCTGAACACATAAGTTGTTTCAATATCATATGCGAACAATTCACTCGATTGCTATCAACCACCTTTTATAAAAAGTAAGGCCTATAAGGGAAACATCTCCCCTACTCATAAACAACCTTAGAGGAAATGCAGAATTATTCCGTCGCACAATTCCTAACGGCTGTATTTAAACAGTGCAGTATGCCTCTTTACCATCAAACTTTTCAACTCATGAAGCAAATCTGGGATGTGTTGATCTCCAGATTATGGTACACTTATGCTGATACAACGCTCCAAGTTTATAAAAACTTGCGACCCCACTTAAACAATTAAAACAACAGCACAGGGCCCACAAGCATGCGCAACAGTTCGCCACGATGCGTAAGTTTCCGTGACACAATTCTGCACTATTCTGTGCTAATTCGTTTCAACTGCCTGTGCTGATGATCTCTTGCTGTTCGAATCAACCATGCGTATATTCATAATACGACACCGTTCTTGAGCTGTCTTCTCAGTCACTGCTACCATTAAACCATACAAATCAGTCTGCCGCGGTATGAAAGAAGTCGTCCTGACCTCATAAATGGAGGCTTCCGAATGTGAGGTGCCTAACACGATGTATATGAAATCATGCTATGGAAGCAAGGGTTCTTAACTTTCCGATGCATAGAGAAAATGATGAAATTTAGCTGTCTGATAGATTAGCCTTTCGCCATTCTCAGAACTGCTGGGAAGAAACATAAAGCACTAAGCGAAACGTTCTTTTTCAAAACCCTGCTGCATGAACATAGTTCAATATCCTTCATCATGCGATTGTTGGCCGTGGTGTTTAGGAGTGTTGAAAAAATCTGAACGGGTATAGCATTGCTTGATCGGATTTGAGCTGACCATTCAAAAAAAAAAAAAAAACGGAACAGTTTTCAATGTGAAATGAACGGATGGTAAACGAAGGCACATGGACCTCTCCCCTCTCTCCT
>JAAVTS010001339.1:27326-50977 GCA_022845575.1 Baylisascaris ailuri
CCCCCCCCCCCCCCCTCCAAAATAATGAAACCTGGGCGCTACTTTTAAATCATTTTCAGCACCGATGCTTACAAATCGAGCCAATTTTGAAAAATCTCCAATTCTGAGAATTCGAATTCCAGCCTCTGGGCGTCAGTGCCACAAATAACTTTATTTCTTTGCTGTGCATAGCGAACGCTCTCAAATGATGAAAGAAAACGGAACATTAAATTCTTAGAATTGCCGCAAACGCAGAAATTCGTAGAGTCTTTGTAAATGCGCTTTTTGTGGGAAAACGGAAGTAGCCGAAAAGCTTCCAAGGAACGCAGCACTAGTGCATCTCGAATCACGCATCAATCAGAAAGACTTTGCAAAGGTCTGAATTCATTTTAAAAAATGAAGGAAACACGTTAAAATGCGTGATAAATAAAATCATTAACTAAGCTATCCCAACTAAAGAATGAGAGGTGATTGGAAACATCAAAAAAAGGAAATTTTTCAATTCTTTTCACAACTGATGGGAAACAGCTGCGCATCCCTAGAACTCCCTTTTCCTTAATTCGGTAGATTCAGCATATCCGACTGTTTTGAAATCGCGGCACATGAACGTTAACAGGTAGGAAACAAAAGTGGCGTAGAAAAGAGGATGAGACATACAAGAAATTATGAGAATACCTATTCTAATAATTCAATAAAATTCGTAACTACGATATACGAACACAACCCAATTTCACATAGACTGGTCTCGGTGCAAATGTAATTTATGGCTGTCCTCTGCTGAAACGATGTAGCCTTTATAATTCGGCTTTAAAAAGGAAACAATGAAGCACCAACCTTGGAGTGACCGAAAACGTCGCCTTTAGCGACTTGCAACACAAGCGAGTAACCGATCTGGCCTGCCGCACCAGTGACCAGGACACGAATTGGCTCGGGCATGATTGGCTGGACGGTTCCACTGAAAATTGCTTTTAAAGAGGTTATGCAAGAAACATTACGACACTCGCAGTAGCGTTGTCTGAAACCAATATGTAGCGAATGTAGAAGCGCATCAAAGAATCTGGCTGGCATCGCTGCGTCTGCAGCCGCATGCACCAGACAAAGAAAGTGTTCTATATATGTAATCTAGAAATTTAGTTGCCTTATTTAAGGAGAAAAAGAAGTTTCCCTAGAAACTTTTACATAAGTGGTGCTAAAGGGGACATTCCTTTTATCTGCGTTATGAAAGGAAGTTGCTGCTTTATAAACTCCAGATTAGTGGCATGTGCGGTACGACTTAGTCGGAAGTGAAAAATGATGCAGTGAGGAAAGAGATTATATAATGCATTTGCTTGTACGCTTCGCATAGTGCAAAAAGGCGTTGAACTACTTTATTCATACAAAACAGTAACTAAAAAAAGCCTCAGGAAGAATGACATAGCTTGCATTTTTGCATTTATGGACACTAAGGTACGATCGCTCAAAACAGGGCAATGCTCTTAAAGTGACCAAAGACTCCACTAAGAATGTCCAATTTTGTATATGCACGGATTTCTTCTGCATTCTAATTGCATACAATATGTGAAGGTCTTGCTTTCCTGTGCTAGGAAAAAGAAGAGTGAGGTGGGAACGTGGTGCTATAAAACTTAGCAAATTCTGTGAGTTATATAAAAGATGTCAAAGTTATACCCCTTACTCCTGTACAACATCCACTCGAATCAAGTTGTAAGTTTAGGAAAAAAGTCTAATTCTGCACTGTAATGAACGACAAACATCATACTCCTTGACTTGAAACTAGATATTTGTAAAGCAGGTACCCTATTTTTGCTTTTATTAACAATTTGCTCACACATAAAGACGAAAAACAGTGATTTTGGTAGATTAGTTTTTTAAAAAAATTCACCAGAAAGTTCTATAATGATGTTCCAAAAAGCTCATCGACTTCGTTAGACTAGAATGCCATTGTTAAGTCAGCCTTAAAGATAGTCCAGCGAATCCCTTACAAAAGAACACTCTCGTCGCGCTGGTCTTGCTTTTGCACTCGCTCAAACAAGCGTATAAGTCCGCTCTTTACCAAGCTATTTCTACTTCGGAAGTCATCATTTCTTCGGTAAAAAATAGTATTCCAAATGCCTCTCATGTTATATGCCAAAGGTTTAGTTACACAACAGCTGGAACTGAATCAGCCTTAGATGGCGACAGTGAACCGCACTGAGGTTAGCCCATCACCATATGGGAGATGTGTTGAATCCAGCATATCTCAATATGGTGATGCCTCGTTCCTGGCCGCGACCGGGACCTGAGTTAGCCTGGACTCGTTTTACGACCATTTCAGCAGTAGTGAAGAATAAATCCGTCTTATTAGATAAAACAGATGGCGGTCACGACACTGAACCTTTCACATGTAGTTTTTCAGATGGGCATTCTTCCTTGTTGTTACTCACTTCCTTCAGCTTAAAATAGTCACCATCATTCCCTTATCCGAGAACTTCCATCCACATTAGTACAAAATTACCGACCACTAAACTTGACATCGCCAGTGCGCTAGATTCTGAAAAAAATTGTCAAGGGTATCGCTCTGCATCACCGATATCCTAAAAATTTACTAGTTTTCGCAGCTGATTACATATGTAATTAACTGGATTGGTCTACTCAATCAGAACGTCCAAACTGCGCAGTGCACATCGACTAGACAAAAGTTTTTGCTGTTATATGCCTCAGAAAATTCAAAACAAATATTTTGTCAGGCTCGCTACTGAAATGGTTACAATGCTTCATTGTAAAGCGCTCGTTCAGAGCAATGCTTGGTGAACCACCCTCATTCATCCACAAAACTATAGGTAACATTCCCTCGGGAAGTATACTGGGATCACTTCTCTTCTTGCTCTATATAAAAGATCTTTCGGGCAATCTCTCAAGCAAATGCACGTTATTTGTGGGTGATCTGAAATTATATCGACTGCTGCATGGCTCTGCAAACGATTTTCATGCCTTCTAAGTTGATTCTGGTAAATTCTGCGAATGGTCCAGATTGCGGGACTTAGATACATTTTATGAAAAACGGTGTGTATTCCATTTACGTTTCCACCATGACTGTTTTCTAAGAGCAAACGGCTCGCTTTTGCTATCTGCTGATGACGTACTCGGGATCTTGCTGTTAAAACCCGTCCCAAAAAGTTTGCATGGAAAATTTACGTGGAAAGAGATTATATAGAAAATCACAGATTTGCTTGCACAGCCGATTTCCTCAGCTCTGACGCTGTCCTCGCGAAAGACTATCCAGCACGCAGGGAGGATGGAATGTTAATTGTGACACGCTACAGGTACATCTACCAGTAGTCAAGGTTCGAGGAGCTTAGGTAAATTTGAACGAAAACGTATACTACTTTTTAGTTGACAGGCTGACCAGGGCAGCTATAAAAAAACATGAATTTACACTAATATTACGAGCGAACTACTACACCAACCCTATTCGAAATGTCTGATTTTGCTGGTAACTGCAGTGAAAAATTTAATGAACACACCTGACAGAATAGCTGAGACCATGACGCGAACAGAATTGCAATGGAAATACGTATAACAAAGCAAAGAAATTAAACGGACAAAAACAAGATGTTAGAGGATGTACGGGAGATACAACGTGATCGTCGCTTGCTGCCCTTCCAAAAGGATTCTGCTAGAGTCCACAGGGCATGGAACGCAGAGCATAAGGAAGATGGTTTTGAAAGAAACACCCATCGTCACTGTTTGCTAGGGTAAGAAAGACTTCTCAGGGAAAGACTTCCCAAAGACTAAAGGGAATTTCGACGCGGGATTCAGATTACGGAAAGCTGCGTTGGTGAAGCAATCGGAACACATTCCAGCAAATAAATTCTCGCCTCGCCTTTCTGTTTCTCTTGCACAACACTCCGCTAATGCTAATGCTTCCCGGCTCGTCGCTAAGCTCAAGCGCTCCTTTCGTAAAAATGCATTTAAACCAATAAGATCAAAGCAATATAAATAAACTTCCGCATAAACGGAAACATTACTGTCTCAAAATCACGTGAAACGTTTACAACCTTGCAAAAGAAAATAAAACTCTTAAGCGAAAGTTAGATGCTCTGGGCTTATTCAACTAAATGACATCATCTAAATTCCTGCCCAAGTGGACTACGAGTGCGTATTGGAGTGGGTCCGCGGTGGGTGGCGAAGGGGGTGAAAGGTAATGCTTTGCTTTTATCTTCTTTGGCTATCTTCGCTATGCATCCTCAATCCCACTCGCATAGAAAGCGACAGAAAACCGGTGATCTCCTCTACCCACTCGACGAAGAATAGGTATAACACCTAGATGAGATAAGGTCGGACCGCACGAGTGTGGAAGTGTGACGGTATCACAAGCGAAGCATTCAGTTTTTCAATATATCGGAACGCAATTTTTTCCAGCGGTCGCACAAGCTGCTAATCTTCCTTTTTGGGGTCGGAGGAAAGACAGAGCTGGAGGATCCAGAGATCTATGTGAGAGGATGGACCGAGAATCCTTTCGAAAGGAGATACCAGGGAAACATCTCAAGGCAAATCGCAGTTTCAATCATTCCGTCGACCCTTCAAAACACCACTAAACTAGAAAAGCTGAAAATCCAATTTAGGAATCAACACAAACAATGATGAATAATACAAGCTCTACAACACGAGATAACATCGCTGAGAAATACCAACGTAGTTGCATCGTCAGCCTGCACAACAACGCTACAGACAACGAACATCACGTTTCACGACGGCGCCTCGTCAATATGCTGTGGAGAAAGCGACTGGCAAGTGGCTGAGCACACTGCAGCACTACATCTAGCTCGTTAGGTCGTTTGTGTGGCTTCAGCGTTCTGCCTACGTGCGTTTATAATAAGCGCCCACAAGAACACTCTGCTCGTAAGTGGAGCAGATCTACAGCACTTTCGTGGCTGATTGATTCAGCTGTGCGCATAGGCAGTGTGCACTGCAGCTCACATCGGCTTCCGAATGTGCGCTGCAAAACGACATTGAGTTTGCAGTTGAAAAAAACGGTGGCGTTCGCATCGTTCGTTGCAAGCGTAATGACTGACCAAATAAGCAAGATATGAAGCATTTACTTACTACATTCACTTTACATGGCATCTCGTCAGCTATCTTCTTCAACTGCATTCTGAACACTTGCCCCTCATCCTCCAGACGTGCACAAAGGCTTCCAATGAGATATCGCTAAAATTTGCAGTCAAACTTGCTAAGGTTCATCCTTGTTGAGTGATAACGACAGGCCTAAACGAATTCATAAGCAATCAAGACACATTCGACGTAAGTCGCCTTAAAGGTAGAACCAACCGAGTAGCTTATCAAGATTTATGCAACCTTGCGTATTTTGTCGAAAACTAAATAACTGTCGAGATATATGCGCTGATCAAAAGCAGTGCTGCTATCAAATCGTACAATCCACCCCTCTTTCCCCTCCCTGACTATTCCTGCCAACTTCCGCGATGCTTGCGCCTTCTTTACCATCAACAAATAGAGTGAGGGTTAGTTTTTACGGTGGCCGTAACCTGTGATCCCACGAATTCTTCTCTGGCCTTTCTTTTGCAGTTTTCAGCTCACTCCTCCGCTTTTCTTCTGCTTCCTCTCTTTCCGCACTTTTTTGCAGCTTGATCCTTTGGCCGCAAGTTGAAGTATGCTTAGCGCGCATAAATTCAACTGTGGTTCGAATCGGCGAATTTTCGAAGAGAATCTGTCGACGTGTCGCTTTGTAATGTATTTGACAAGCTCATATGACTACTGCTATAAAATGCTGCTCTGCTACATATCAGCAATATCGTTTAAAAGTTGCAAACCTTCGTCTTGGTCCTGAAGTTAAAGGATAATGCAGAACTTTTGGCACTTCAAGTGTCGATTTCGAAAAGCCTTGTAACTCAAGTGAGCCAAGAGTTACACCAAGTCTGTAATATGTATTTCGATTTGTTTCCGGCCAGCGTTACATCCTATCAGATTTCACGCAAACATCCTCGTAAACAGACAGACCACATAGAAAGAAGACAGATAAATTGGCCGAATGAGAGCGTAGTACATCGAAATGTGAAAAAAAATTACCGAGAGAGTAGATTGCGTGCAACATTTTGGTAAACAAAACCAACTGTTGTTAACAAAATAACGGACGATTTCGAATGTCACGTAACTGCAGTATCAGCTCACCAAAAAATCACTGCCTTGTGCACAGGTCACGTCGTTCGGAGTGGTTTGGCTGAATATGTCGGCCTAAGACGTTTATTAAATACTTGTTGCTTTGCTTAAAACCTTCTTAACGACTGCACATTGGGCCTTAAGGGCCTTCTTTTATTTCGACTGTTGAGTTATTGAACGACACAACTACCGGGCTACCCGAAAAGTAAATGCCTTTTGGCAACCGCATAACATTTCATGTCGATACTGCACGGGTCATTGCATGGATGATGCTTTCTGGAATAAGCCAACTATCCGGTGGACTGTCGACGGTGAAGGTGAAGGTGATGCACAAGTAAAGGTACTGCTGATTGACGTTGAATTGAGTTCTGCATGCATAGTCAACGAAGCAGTTTAGTAGCATTGCATGAAATTAAATTCTGTTAGATAACAACGTTTTACGATGAATAACACTAAACGTCTTGCTGGCGGAAAATTGTCTTGAAAGCATTGATAGAACATCACGATAAAGGATAGGAAATGTTCTATACCAGTTAGTAGCATCTTGATTTATACTCCACTTATATGCTAGGGTTGGATAAGAAGCGGAATCAGACATGATGACTCTGAAGGGTAGGGACACCTCAAGTCTGGCCTCCCGGACATTCGGATATACTCAAGAGGTAGCCCTGAGAGCCATAATAAGATTAGGGAGCGTTACCGTTGAGGTTTCGAGGACTCTGAGGTAAACAAGCCTCACTGAGATCAATTTCTACATTTGCTTTATCTGAAAGCCTAATGACGTGCAATCCTCTGTCTGGTCTGCGAGTCACCTCGTTTCCTCGTGTAGAAAGCGGGTGCATGTTCTATGCCCTCTCTCCTCCGGTTCATCTCTTGCAGATTATGACCATCGAAGAGAAATCCAGCGAAGGTTGCTACAATACTTTAGCTGTCAATGTCAAACGTGTGCTTTCGCAAATATATGAGCTTCCAAAGTGGCCACTCGAAGGTGCCCTAAGCAAATCGGTTACTCTGCTGCTAAAGCAGATCATTGCAGCCTTGCTGTCTGAAACGCAAAAACGGTCATCAGTTCTCTTGAAGTTATGTTCAAAATGAGTATCGACCTCTCAAGAATACAGTGCAACAACAAGATTCATTTGAAGGAAGAAATCTTCAGTGATCACTGGTTTCTGTTGATGTGGATGAAGTGGCTGATGTAGCCACAAAAGAATGAGCTACGCTCGATACCAGCACAATCAAAATTTCCCTCAACTGCCTCAACTTACTTCTCGACGACATTGAGTGCTGTCGTCTTAATAAGGTCGTTTTCATAAATGCTCCATTAAACATTTCTCATCCCATTATTCTGATGCATATCTGTCGTTATGTCCCGCAATAGAGTGGGCCTATACATAAGAAAGCAGCACTTGATGACGCTTCGAGAGGACCTTCTTCATATGATTAGTGTGCGTCTTCGTGCTTATGTATGGATTACTTCATATGAATATGCTTTAACATCGTACCTGCTTATATTGCAACTGTATTTACACGTATACATCCTTTCTTACTGCTGTATTGAAGTTTTCCTCATTCTTTGTTAATAAGGACTGAATGGCAACAACAAAACTCTAAACTAGTGTGATATAATCCGTGCTCAATGATGTTTATGTTATTCACTAATTCCAACTCATTTATACCTTTCTTCGGAAGTTTACCGGTCCTGGAAAAATGGAGAAATAAAAAGTCCTACTTAAGATTAAAAAAGGAAGGAAAAAAGACATACATAAGTTAGCACTTGGCAGAAAGTTTTCTAAATGCCACTTGTCAGCCAATTATCTACCGTATTCTATGAATATTTCCGGCTACTCCACGTTGCCAGAGCAACCGCATATTTAAGAACGAGGTATAGAGGCAGCTTGTGTAGGTATACGGCCGCGGACGCATTTCTGCTGTTCGCGGTTAGACGTTGGCATGCACATTTAACAATTTTTGAGGTTTTATAAAAGAAAAGAACAAAGTGTGAAATCAACCAACTAGGGCATCACAGCTCCTCTAAGGGCATCACAATTCCAAGAATGTCGGACAGGAGAGAAAATCAAGCAAATGGACTTCCATAGCGATTCTTAAAAGTTCACCCGCTCTGTGCAAAACACTATATTATATAACTGGTGTGGTGGAAGATTGCAAATTATGAGGGCGGGTGACTTTTTCCCGATCAAAGAGCGAACTTGCAATATAAGTCTTAAGCAAAACCGTTATTTAAAATACTTACAAACAGAACTATATTTGAGCAGAGCATAACGCATCAAATACTGACGTAACCGACTCGTTCGCGCGCTATGAGCTTTTCGGCACGATCCATGCCCAGTTTCATCTGATGCAAATTGTCGAGCGTGTCCTTCTTTGGACGGACTCCCAAGCAGCCACGATGCCGTAAAGTTAACACCCGCTCGAGGTCGTCGTAAACTGCACCAGACAATTCACCCAACATTCTCCTCATTTCAAGCTAAAAATAAAACGCTCCATTACGATTATGGCCAGATGTGACTCGAAAATATTTTACTTCCGTACTAGCAATTCATTCAGGAGCACCTAATGGAAAGAAACGTTGTTCATAGTTTTACCGAAGGAATTATCACTATGGAATACCTTTGCATTCATAAGCGGTCGTGAAACGATCCATTAAAGTCTAAGTCTAAACTCAGCTTCAAAGGCCTATTGGCACCAGTGCACTTCTATATAGCCATTTCACGTAATAATTATTGAGAAAAAAACTCTGCAATGCACCATGCTGATGTTGCATAAACTTAAGCATTCTTTGCAGCGAAACAACCTCTAGCGGTCATTTTAACGTGATATAGGGAAGCGAGTGTTGTCTAAACTCTAATGGGAATTAGAGTTTTCTTAATATGGGGTGTAATTTGATGCAGCGTACCATGTTGCAAATTACTTGATCTAAACATCACATTTTGCCAGGTTGAAGAAACCGGATACATCACACTGCAGGAGAATAGGTTTTCTGCGAAGAGGGCAGAAGGGTATTTGACTGTTTTATCTACGCAAAACAAGACAACAGATCCACATGGAGATGTGGTATTTGAGAAACGTTATTCCACATTCACACTGAAAACAGTTCAACTTCATTCCTCTTTGATTTCTTTACTTCGATGTCATTTCTACAAGGAGAACGGAAAAGACTAAAACATGTTAAACGCTGCAATCGCTATATAGAAAACATTCACTAGCTGTTATTCAACGTTTGTGTAAATTCACAACATAACGCAATGAAATTTTCTTTCATAAGTCGTGTTGAAACGAACCTGATATTTGTTGAAGTTCAACAGCCAGCCAACTCTATCTTCACTTATTCTTGCACTGTCGACGTTGATGCGAATGAGCCGCTCGCAGGCGCTCATCTCTTCATCCAAGGTGACCATGAACGGACGAACCTTATTCTAAACAAGAATTCTTTCAATTCCATTAAAAAAACAAAAATACCATACTTCTTGAAAAATGTAAATGTAGTCCTCTTTCAGCATCGTCCTCACTGAACATCGGTTCGAAGAAAGCTCTCAGCACGGTGTGATAGTCATGTGGACCATTCACTATATATGAAGCTTTCACGCTTCCTTCCACCACTCTTTTGCTTGCGAGAGGTGGATGGGAACTAATGTGCAGCCTAATTTTCAAAAACCGTTAAAAAGAAATCTGAGAGTGTGGGGATTAAAGGTAGAAAATAAACAAAGAAAGGTTTTTCCCTTAATGTAAAAATGCACGAGGAAAACCTTTCCATGCCGTTGGTTTGTTCATTCTCAAACGCCTATCTTCTGGTGCACAACACTATAATAACTCACCTGCGTAACTCTACGGTAGCACAGAATGCGTCTGTAAAAATATTTCAATTTAGAGGAAAAAAGATTACTAAAAAGGTCATATGCGTTAAACACAGAGCAGCAAATGAAGAGAGAAAGAAGATCATTCACCTGAAGTTCATGCAGCAACTCTGCATCGCTTTCATTTTCCTCACAAACGTCGCGTGTGAAGTCTCCTATGAGAGCAACTATGGTTTTTAACTGAAACAAATTGTCTTGTTTGAAGCTTTATATGAAAAGTATACACACAATCTGTGAAGTGCGCGAAGTGCTAACTGTAAGAATGTTCGTATGGGAAAGCGACTAGGACCGATCCTGTTCAGGGTAATTAGGATTTACTGGCTGAGTGGTTTAGCCAGTTGCATTTTGCTCACAAAACCGTTAACGCCCGACGAGGGATTTTTAGCTTCGAAAGGGATGAAGACGAATGCTTCATGAATTTTGTAAATGGGCTTCCTCGTAAGCTTGTACGGAAGCTGACATTTTTTCATGCAAAAGCAAACTGTTGCGTCTCACTTCATAAAAGTAGCATCTAATTTTCTTTTTGTAGGAAAATTCTGGCTTCCGAGAATTTCATTTTCGATGTTACTGTTCATACCTTTCGCATTTGCGCATGCGAATGATCCTATTCGCAAGTAGATTCATTGACTTTACTGACTCAGATAAAAAAATAGTGACAATAAAATATTCACTCAGCAATTTAGAGCTGTTCACTCGCAGCAATGAAATGAGAAAAGGTAACCTGTGCGCATATGTGCGATGAAATTGAGGCAAGTTCTTCCTTATGGACTAGGCTGTGCTCCGAAGTATTAGAAGTGTTGTATGGAGAAGAGCGATTAGCGACAGAGGATGATCCCGAGTGAAGAATGGTGGAATGAACACCTGAACCCGCGTAATGGGATGTCTCCGGCACAGGAAATTCTCGCAGGGTAGAGCTGTATGCAGCCGCTTGTTGCCTGATCATCTCTGCAAGCATTTCCCTCTAAGTGATATACAATTCGTTCCTTCAAGAAACCGTCGCTGTTGAGTGCAGCCTTTCACAAATGAATAATAATTGAGCTTATCAAGAAACAACAATAAAAGAACAAAATATTCCTCACAAATTATTTGCAAACAATTGCAAAAAAAAAAAAAAGATGAGAAATGATTGGGTAGAAATGACATTCAATCATTGTTTCCAGCAAGAGTTGAATTCAATGTGCACAATGCGCGCGAGTGGGCCACGTAAGCGAGTGCGAAAGACGAGCGCCGAAACAACAGTGATCGTTTCGCGAGAATGCCCCCGATAGGGCGCCAGTTCGTTAAACGCAACAATCGCTACGGGTGACTTAACAGCGCCTCCTCCACAAGATTTGCATTTATTGCGGGCCCTTTCTTGAAATGATCATTGCTGCAAAATTACCCCTCTTAAAGTTTCAGGCAGTTGAAAAACACTAGTGCCTTTGCAGCAATGCCTCTTTTGAACTCATTGCCATATCAGATTTCTGCAAAGAGGACGCTATGGCGACATGATGCATCTGCATACGTATGACTGCATGTAGATCACTTTCATCACTACTCCTCAGCACCATCCCTCCATCTGTTCACTTTCGAGCACTCATTTTGGAGGGAGTTCTGCAAGTATGATCGTGACGCTCATTAGAGTTACGAACATGCGAGATCATTTTTCAGTGTACGCATTATAGGTCGAGTTGGAACGTTGAAGGGAATGCGACTGGGTAGTAAGGGTCGATTTTTTTGTAACTCACATAATCACAAACGAGTTGATCTCATCAAAATAGTGAAACATTATCCCACACGCCTTCTTCTAACGCGAGAGTCGCAAAACTTTTCAAGAAAAATTTGTTCTTTTTTCGATCGGTTGCAAAACAAATGCAAGAGTAAAAGTGGTTTAAAATAACGACAACTGCAAATTTAGTAGCTATTCAGGAATCGAGGTGATCAGTGGGAAGGTTGTTCGAGAAGGAAGGCCTCTTTTTGGTAGAGATCATCCCCACCATTTAATGTGCGGAGGCACGATGGGTACGTTTCGAACATACAGTAATGTGATAATAATGTGGCATCGACGAAGTGAGAAATGCGGAGCGTGAACCTTAGCTATTACGCTTGTCACGCTAACCAGAGTAAGCCGCAAAATAAACTGCCGAAGTGCTGCTAGTATAACCAACAATCTTCTTCATATATTCGCAACTTAAGCAAAATTTAGTCATATCACTTATGGCAATATGCAATTACGTATGATGCACCTACTGACTGAAGGATTTTTCTGCATAGGCTTTAACTGAAACAACTACATTGAGTGAGTAAATGGTTATCTTAATTGTACTTAACTTTTTGTAGAATCCAGGCAAGGATAGCTGGTTTGTAATGCACTTGGAAGTGAAGTCACCAAGCTTATCACCGAGGCAGTGCAAAGAATTTAATTTAGTCCGTCCAGAATAACCAATCGAAAATTTGGTTCCCAAAAAATGGACATTCACGAATAACCGAGCCGCCAGTCTCCTACAAGTTCACGAATCTCTGATGCACATACCTCAGCAAGCTCTTTACTTCCACTTGGCAGAATCAATTAAGGCCATTGTATTTTTCCTCCGAAATCATCGAAAATTCAGCAAACTTAGAAAAATAAGCTCTTCGTTCCGATTAGGAAAAAAACTTTTCCTATCAAAGTCGACATTTGCGAAGAATACAAACGATTTGTTTTTTCTCCCAGTTTGTAATAAAGAAAATTTTTGCCACCTACATAATGGTTGATTTCCGCGCGAAGTGCTCTGATCGCTTAGTGTCCTCAGTGAAAAAAGGCGAATCTTTAGTGACGATCAATTCGAGATAAAACAGCAAGCCGCCTCGAAATACTCGCCGCTGATCGCTGAATGATACGTTTCTACCGTCCATTTGTGAAAACGTCCTTTTAGCGCCATTACAGAAAAAATAAATCTTTAATATCAAATGCTTACGGAAATGCGGCACTTATGCTATTTGATTATCGACGGCTCAACAGGTCACTGGTATGTGCTGGCAGAAGCGATCGCTAAACAAATCAGGTCGTCATGAAGAATGGAGAGATCACAGATAGCCTCCAACCTATGTATCACAATTTCTTATACTCCCGACTCAAATTTCAACAACTTTGAACGAACGGTAAAAAGCGATAAGTTAGTTACATTCGGTATTCCACATGGATTACGCAGCTCAACAATAACCGTTGTAAAGTGACAATGTTTACAGTGGGAGTGGGCAAACATGTTTCTTAATCGGAGAAAGGTCGCAATATTGACAAATCTACTAAGGTCACACCGAAAGATAGATTACAACGATGGAATTCCCTTTATGAGAGGATGAAATGAAACTAGCGCATCGCATTGTAGGGTGCCCTTCCCATATGAGCACTTCATGTTTCATTGCCGAGAATAAACACTATCACTTAACTAGACGGGCAATGATAACTAGACGGGCAAGCAATGATAACTAAACGGGCAATGATCGACACATATGCACTACCAATTCGATACTCACCACTCATTTCTCACATTCTAAACGGTCTTCGCATCTATATTTTTACATCGCACAAATCATCATATCTCCCACATTCCACTGAGTCCGCCTAGAGAACTAAGAAAGGCTACGATGAATGTGAAGTAGCATCTTCCTTCACTCTCCGTCTTCTAACCTCCCCTCCTCATGCCTACCTGAGTAGCTCAAAAGAAGCACGCGGTTTTTAAATGACCGTAGTTCGCGATCCCGAAGTCTCGGAGAAAAAGCATTTCTTCTTTTGGAATTCTCGGTTCAAACCTGATCGAATAAAGCTGACTAAAATCACTATGTCTGACAAATACAAGGCGAAGCATACTTGAACATATTCTTTCGAGTATTACGAAGTGGGATGCGAGAGCTCAATCCCTTTATAACGAAGCAAAATTTTCTTTCCCACAGCTAGGAGACATCTTCGCATCTACGACTGCAGTACGGATTCCTTTCGCAGCTTTCCTTGTCTTTTTCCTCTTTTACTTTTCCACTCCTACCTTCCTTCTCACAGTAATTATTTTCAGCAAGTCTTATTTTCTTAGGAAGTAAGGTTGCGCTCCTATTTTCTTCTTGTCCGTGACAATAAATTCGACGGAAGCAAGAATTCCTTGACGACATGCAGCATCTTTAGATGAATATCCGCAAGACAACATTTTAAATGGCACAATTTTTCGCCGCAGAATAGCGCAAATCAAAACGACTGACTTGGCGAAAGAGCAACAGTACGCGAAACTCAAGGTCAACCTTTAATTAAAACGTCAGCCCTACGGGCGTAACTGCGTTTAGCGAGATGCAAAAGAAATGATACGAAACCACATAGCGATAAAAAAGTTCTCAGTCAACTGCTAAGCTGTGACGAGTGTCCAGTGCTCGTGGGGCGGGGTGGCCCTATACGTGCCGAGATTCTGCCGGAGCAATGTACCCCTTACCATCGTGTCACTCCCTCCGCTTACTGTTGTTGATTTTTAAAGGCTTAATAAAAACCTTGACCACTCATTGCACACCACCTGGTCGAGCCTCAAAACAAGAATCTGCGAATCCTTCCAAGATGAATCAAGAGCAGAGGCACAAAACCTTTAAACTATTATTGTAGCGGATTTTAATATATGGGGAAGACTGATTGGACGCATTAACGAATAAATGGATGTTGCTCTGCATCGGAAAAAGTGCTCACGTCCAGCTTTTCCATCACAGATATATGCATGGGGCAGATGACCACCAAAACTTACATTAGGGGCTACCATCATCCTGACAGATTCTTTTGTTTACAAAACGCTCTCAATACACGAGCACACAGTAAAAAGTTTTTATTTCGAAACCTTCACCTGGCATATTCCACGACGCGTGCACCGTTACATGTTATCTTCGTGTATTGCCTCTTTAAGGCTCCTCAACATTTCGAATGACACCCTAATTCCAGGATTCGACCAGATTTCAATTCCTGACTGCAACTTCTGGGAAGAAGGTTCCAGCGGAGGATGGGAATGTGCTTCTTATGCGACGGGTCTCACGGGTGCGAAATATGCTTTCCGACGCGACTTCTTCCTGCCCTTCAAAGTTGTTAGATCACCGCCACATTCTGAATCGGCACATTTTGAAACCAAAGAACTCCAAAACTCGCAGCTTAAGAAAATTGGAATTTCCCTTCTCAAATGGAATCACAGATCAAAAATGTTTCAAAGCAACAATTCTGGAGCATTGAAGTCTCAAAGCAAGACCCTAAAAAACCAGATAACGTGGTTAACTGAGGAATGGCTGTTAACTTATATAGAATCGACTAAGCATATACAGGAATACTTCAGATAAAATGACATCCACCTCCCTCAAGAACTTCAGATGTTGAAATTCGAAAACAAAAATTTGGAGGAATATACATCTGAAATAAAAATATTTTCTTCGGCACGCAAAGCTTTCATGCAAGCAAGAAATGCCATCGTTCTCAAATAGCACCTATCAGCACATTAACATGACCAAGCCAGCACGCATGACAATTAACAAATGCTGCCAAGCAAATGGTTTAATGATCCTCGAATGGCGAACTGCGTGGCATGAAAATTTACTCTTTTCGAGTTCAAAAGAACAAGCTTCCAAAGCAGGTTGGGAGTTCACAATAAATTCAGCTTGAAATTAATCGGTTCAAGCCGTTTCAGCTCGAAAAGGCCCTCCTAATATGTTTTTGATGACCGTCAGGGCAAATAAGACATCGTTCTCCCACAGTGGGTCATCGAAGTTCAAAGTGACGGATCAAATGCATCTTATTCCTCCAATCGTCACTGTGTATGCGTTCATAAAATATCAATTTCTCAGACAGCAATACAAAAATTAATGAGCAGCAATGAAAAAACAATAAGAGAGTAGTGATGAGTAAAGCTGAAACGAATATACAGTGAGCAGTTGATACAAAAATGCGTCCAGCAATAAGTGGCGCACCTTCTCATCGTACTCGCTAATCTTTGCGGGTCGGCCCACGTTTATAAGATGCCGTAACTGCGACCATGAAGATGACACATGCGAAGTATTTAACCAAATAATGCAGCTTCGAGAGAACAATCGTTGGATTAGGTTAGCTGCTGGAAAAAAATAATGATGCGTTCAAAATTCGCAAGACCCCACTCACTGCCAGTTAATAATCCCCCAAATGCCGGTACGTCAAACAGCAGACTACAACTTCTGGCCCGCAAAGAGGTGGAAAGTCCAGAGAAAGCAACTGAAATAGCAAGGAATGTGGCGGGCTCCATAGTAACGGTAAAACCAGAGACCACTACGGTGGATGAGATAGCATCCAACAGGACGTGGCGCTGTAACAGTCGGAAACACGCGGCCGATCGCACTACCACCAACACAACCCTCCCGAGGATGACTTGCCATTACGACGAGAAAGGTTCCTCATAAATTCAGCGCAGGCATACCGTCTGACACATAATGCAAGTTATAATGCACTCCTTATATGGGTGCCCCACTCCTCCTCCTTAGAATATGAAGTCCCAACAGACCCGAGAGCAAAAACAAAGATAACGCACCCATTGGATACGGGCGTCGTGGGATCTATTCCCGTAGACACGCCGCCGCTTGATTCGTGGATTTTGCGCATCCTGAAACTTTCCACCATCTAAATACCTTTCGTCGTGACAAGAAATTCAAAACTAAATATGTTGCCGGTCGAAGAATTAAACGGTAGTATAAATCGCAGAATGACAAAAAAATAACAACAATTACAGGAGAGAAAGAATATGTAGACACGAACAAAATTTATTTCTAAAGCTCCAAAGATCGGGATGAAGAGTATAGAAGGAAAATCGGGGTACAAGCACATGCCCATGGGTTCGTCTTCTGTGAGCCGAAAAAAACTACGCAATTAAAAAAAAAAAAAACTCAAGATTACTCGACTGCGACAATATTTCTACACAATCTACTCACTTATTTAACAAACTCAAACAAAACTAGCCGTTGCGCAATGACCTATAGGATGAATGAGCTATTCGATTTTGGGAAAAAAACACTTGAAGTACTTGCTTCAATAAATTCTATCCATTACCCACATCGACGGGAATGACAACACATGGCAGAAGGCATGCGAAAAGTTTTCATCAAGACACTATCATACAGTGAGTGCGAAAGTGGGAACTGGACTGTAAAAAAAAGTCTACGCCAGCAAAATACCAAAAAAAAAAAAAAAAAAAAAAAAACAAACAAACAACAACAACAATAAAATAAAATAAAAATGCACAAATCCACACAACCACTACAAAAATACGACTGCAGGCGATGGCAATTTCATGGTAAAATATCGTTTCTGCTTATATTGATTCGCTGTAAATCTCTACCATGATAATTCTTGAGGCGAGTTAGCTTGCTCACAAACGTACTTAAATCAGGTAACAGGCGACAATAATACAAGAAAACACGGTGATACACCACAACGATACAACTGTGGACATAAACGACACCGGAAACTGACCGCACAAGAATCGCATGACGCACAGCTTAAATAGTTGAATTGTGTAAGTACACGAGAAACCTCAACTTTCTAGTGTTAGTTCACAATAAACTTCAACTTCTCATCGAAAGAATGTTATGTTATTTGACTGCAATGCGCATAATGACAACCATGTAGACATGCATGCTGACCTCATTTTATAGGAATGTGATTATGCTTCATCAGTTCTCATTTATTGTAAATCCAACAGCCACAATTCTCTCAACTTCGGTAATAGTACGCCAACAAATCTTTATGAGTTTTTCTTATATTTCATTGCAAACTTTTTCGAATTCACCTTCTTGGGTTGATTTAAGTTCCACAGTACATTATTTTAGTGTCTGCTTAAAACTGCTGTGATTTTCATCGGTGGACGGGAAAACGGGAATCTCCTAACGGGAAAAAAACTATTTTCATAATTTTCGGAAAATCGCTTTCAAAATACACTGGGATCTGAGAACACCTCGTTAAATCAAAACTCAAGCTACCTGAGGATCAATGATTGAGTGAAACATAAAATTATAAATTCTGCTCTTCTCTCCCACCTCATTCCACACGTTCCAAACATATTGTCGTTTCTGGAAGAGCAAAAATAGTTGACCTCTAAGTCAGAAATCATAGCGGATGTACTCCATCCTGTTCAAAACATGCTATTACGTAGGAAGGCCGCTATTCTCGCAAAGATGACGCATGCACTGTGTAAACTGATGTGCAAAACAACGTACTTTTGCCTCGATTGTCTCATAAACTTCTGGATCTTCCGAGCAGCCGCTTGTCGTTTCCGTTGATAATGACCCCTGAAAACGCGAGCTCTTCAGAGAAGTGCGTAACTAGTCAAACAATTGAAAACAAACGCCGTTCATATGCAAGCATCCTAATAATAGAACACAGCCACCTCGACCACTGCCAACCTGCTCAACGAAAACCACTTCCGCTAATAAAAGCAAGCCGTCAGCTTACACTCGTTTCTGCTGAATGGGATTGTATGACCATCCTCTTCTGACCTATATGTCAGTCAAATGAATGGTGTCAGTACATCACTAATGCCAAAGTTTTGAAGTGGTGTGCCTGTTGCTCCTGATCAGCTAAACACTCTCAACTAGTAAAAAACAACCGGACGTTTTTCGAGCTTTTCGTCCTTTTTTTGCTAACCTGCACCTCCGAGGTGAGAAACAGCGACTCCGTTTTTTTGTAAACGTATGTAAATGTCCACCCTCTTGCAGTTTTAACTTGAAAGCCACAAATCGAAAGATCGCTTTAGTAAAATCTGCAGCCGGTATCGAAACAGGTTGAAAGGCAGCAAAACTCTATCTGCTTGAGCAAACTGAGGATAAAACAAACTAAGCAGTTCAATAAGCGACTGAGTGGAAGCAAGGTTAAAAATGATGAAGAAAAAGGACACATTACAAATTATGACCTTTCAAACGACTCAATCCAAAAATTTTTCACATTTGAACACCCAAAAGGCAGCAAGACTTCGACAAGGAGAACCTCTTGTGTGATGCAGATGTGGTGATCTATATTTACATTCAAAGTGATTCATCAGATCCATCAAACTAGGCAGCTGCAGAAAGTATGAAATTTTGTAAGTGGGAGGGCGTTCACTATCGGCCAGAATGCAAAACAGGCAGAAAAATCCAGCCTTTTGCACCCTTCTACGGGTTACCGGTTCGGTTGAAATATGGATGGATGCATTACTGTAATAATTTCATTATACGCTCGCAATGTGGGAAGCCGGTTGGCCTGGTGAGAGGAGTTGCAAAACGTATGCCGCAGCGACCGCTCTGGTACGCCTTTGCATCTGCTTGAAGAAAATTGGGAATTGGAATGTTTTTGAAGGAAATAAGCAAATCGTCAAAGGACGCGAGTTGCAGACCATAACGGTCCTTCAAAACTCTTAAGGACTTTCTTGTGACGCGAACGACGATTGTTTCGAACGCCAACTGCATTACTTATTATTCTTTATTTACTTCCAGACGAGAAAGCCAACCAACTTCAACCCTATCCTTCCCAACTTCTGCGGTGAATAACCCCACGTACCTACGGAAAAGCAAAAATAAGTTCACATCTCCACATATCTTTTAAACCTTCCGCAGCTGAAAACATTCATAAAATGAAACGAAGCGTCCAAATGAGTTTCGTACGGCAAAGATTAAACATCGAAACGTTTCTTCAATAACTGAAGACGGAAAATAATTCATGATGAAAGACTTGCCGGTACAATCTGCCCAGACGATAAGGTCATACTTTTTCTGCAGACATCCCCGAAGTTCGCTTATTTCAACGACTACAAATGAGTAATGTTAAGGGTTCAAGGAATACACATACATCACAGTATGCGCCTTTAGACTTCAGTGTTGGCTTATCAACTAAAAAGCCAGCAAAATATATAAAATAATAAGCTGGCATTGCTGAATTTCCATGTGTGGAGTTCAGCTGTGAAAATGACTCAAGCAGAAGAACACATGCACATACAACCAAACAGGTTGACCAAGACAATAACCCCCGTTGTATCGTAATATAAAATCGCATTAAAATGACCGCACAGCGCAAAATACCATCAACGGCCGCTTCCGGTCAAAATGAACCTCCCTACTACTGCAGCGCTGCTGTTTAATGATTTAATGATTTGGAGAGCAGGGCAATGGCATATGACATAACTGAGGCTTAGAACTTTTGGAAACAACGCAGTATCCATTCCTCGTAAAACTGTGCCTCAAGCTCATTACAAAAAATTAAACTGGAAAAAGATTTCTTTCCTCCGGCTGTGCTCATACCATATAACGAACGCCTTGAATTTTCATCTGTTTAACTTATTTCTGCTTTCGCCATGGTCAATAATTTCGACATTACCAAACAGCCGCCGCGAACCTTAATCCAATTCCTAGAAAATAAGTCATTAAGCATTGGAAAAGAAGAGTGGTACGTACAAAGAAAACTATAATTTCAAATAAACAGGTTACGTGGAACACGGATGTCGGAAGCAAGAAATCGATAACCGAACATACCTATATGCATGCTGGATGGTGAGAGCAGCCTGATGCTCCTTCATTAGCAGAGAAACATGTGGATCACCGTTCGCTTGCTGAAACCACAAAAATTACTCGATGCGTCTGCCAATACTACTAACCTAATAATTGTTACTGTCATGATAATCGAAAAATAAAACTAATCGAATGAAGAGTAAAGCATGCCGATCATGTGTCAAACCCGGTGTAAATCAAACAAGAACTCATGGACTTTTCCAAGGTCAAGCATCTCTAGAAGAACAATGAGGGCAAAGCCACTAGATGCTGAACAAAGATCTTTTAACGAGAAATAAGGTACCTCCCCCCCCTCCCCTATTCATATATAATAAAACTTCCATGCACTACTTGGAATGGAATTGAAAGAGATAACGATACGAAAAAGAGCAGAAATGCTAGAGGCAATTGCCGATGTGATGCTCACAGTAAAAATCATACAAGTTCGTCAACAGCAACTACATCTGCAATACATCATATGCCTTTTATGGCAACTGAAGTGAGCAGTCATCCGACTAAACCGACAACAGTCAACCTCAAGTATCGACTGCTCCTCGAATAACCGAACCTCAAGGAAGAAGCCGGAAAGATGACGGTTTCAACAAGTTAACACAATTACGTGTCCACCTAACATGCCGGCCAATCATACAACACATATGCATTCAATTCCCCTTCTTTCTCGAATATCAGCCATTTGATAGTGGATTGATCAAACTCCCACTGCTTTTGCGAGTTCATCGCCCTGAGCATTTATGCATCGCAGCTACTCTCTTCTCTTCTACCTCCTCACCTCCCTCAAAGTTCCGGGAAGAAGTTTTTTCCGGCATTTTTATTGAGAAACTTTTCGGGACTTAAAAAGTTTTTTCTCTCCTGACCTATGTTTCATGCATGCTTTAAAGCCAGATTGGCTGCGCCAATTGCATTACAGCCTGCACAAAAAAGCAGCAAATCTAAAAAGTTTACAGGCGACAAAAAGGCTTATCGGTCTGTGCCGTATTAGCGAAAAAAATCTGGTACTATGTCGCTAGCTGCGAAAAACTCATCACCCCACCCTCACCCAGTCTCTCAACTTTGCCCACTTCGTCGTGGGTTGGCGACTGCCGCTTTCGAGTTAATGCTCTTCCAATTTTGAGGCGGAAGAACGTGGAGGTGGGAGGGGGATAAAGGGTGTGGGTAGAAAGCACTCTCTGCAAAAAAAAAAACAAAAAAAACAAAAAACGAAAAAAAACAGATGGCATCCACAGCAAGAAAACGTGCAGTAAGAAGCCTATCCTCACTGTGCCGACTAGTCCACTCACCAATAAAAACACAATTTTGCCTTCAAATATTTTTTAAACGTTCAAAGACTCGTGTCCTCCTCAAAATGTTCCCGTTGAAATTCGCTCTCACAATCAAAAATTCTTANCAGATGGCATCCACAGCAAGAAAACGTGCAGTAAGAAGCCTATCCTCACTGTGCCGACTAGTCCACTCACCAATAAAAACACAATTTTGCCTTCAAATATTTTTTAAACGTTCAAAGACTCGTGTCCTCCTCAAAATGTTCCCGTTGAAATTCGCTCTCACAATCAAAAATTCTTAGCATGTACATGACAGGCTGAAACTACGACAGTTACATAATTTACTTCTCAAAGTATTCAGCAGTTATTGTACCGTAGATCAGAACAACTTTCTAAAGATGCTGGATTTTAAATCGAACCAGAATGATAAGAATCATTGATGGCACAAGGTTCTTAGTGGTGCGCAATGCTTTGGACTGATGGTGGTGAAAGGCAGCTGCAAAAAAATTCTGCCAAAAAACCTCTGCACGCCACTGATCTTTGGCAAATGAATGCGTCTTCAATCAACAACATTCACGACTTGCATCATCAACAACTGCGCAAACGACTGAAACAAACATTGCCTATAGCCAGAGGCAGTAATCAAATTTGCCCACCAACATGGATGATGACAACCGACAATGCCAACAAAGTAGTGGTCCGATACAAGAATCTCATAAAACCTGGGTTGCCAAGGATATGAAATTGGAGTTGCCGCTAGTGACCATTGTTTTTTAGACCAAGTATGCCTGCAAGAGTATCAAAAGATGGAAGCGACAGCACGGCAAGAAAATACCTCCAGTAAACGGAAACTAGTGGTGACCGATCCGAAAGTAAAAGACGTCGCACCGGAAAATAAAGAAATGATGCTTATATCGAGCATCGGGAAACTTTTATCGAGCATATTAAACGACAGTGGCTAAAGACCGTCGCTCATGCTGGTTAGCAATGTGCGTTTCACCGCTGAATGCGATAAACAAAACTGCCATCCGTCTGGCACATGTCTCCACGAAATGTGCCCCTTGTTGACAGAAACTCTTCGAGCAAACTGCCTAAGAGACAGAGATGTAACTAGAATGGGTAGATCAAGAAACACCTTAGTCTCCTTACCGTTGATAGATGTAATGCCACTTTATTTCATGAACAAGTAAGGAAACTGCCAGTGTAAAAGCCTGCTGCCTACTGCAATGAAGCAATTTCAGCATTAAACTCAGTCAATAAATTATATGATAACTCGAGCACAAAGAACACTTGGCCCATGCACATAACTTGGTACATGCAGTCCTTAGCCATATTGCGAAAAAGAGAAACATACCATTAGCCTGAGGCAGTTTCCATTCAACTGTTCATCGATGTGGTGCTCATCAGTGCAATGCAATGCCCTGTGCATACGAAAGTGCTTCTGAATGAGTACGGCTGCTCTATGCAACTTCTTGAAGTAGCAAAACTGAAATAAAAAACACTTATAGCGATTGATGATCGTATTTCAATTCATCGCTCAAACACATCATCTTAGAATAGCGAGGTAAGTGTGAACCTGGCAACCTCATCGGTCCAGCAACAACGATAAGCATTTATCAACTGATGTAGAGCAGGCATGATATAACATTCATTAAGGTCTCATCATGAACGATGCGCCTTTGCTTGAACAGTTCAAAAATCCCTAAGCCCTCTCACCTCTCAATGTCACAGCCTCCAATAAACCCCCATAGATCTCGGAAAGCGCATTATGAACTACGGCCAATCACGTCTTTATGTGTACGCCTGAGATATATACATATAAATGCACCCGTGTACATGAGTACGTACATAAGAGTATACATGA
>JAAVTS010001340.1:12609-40487 GCA_022845575.1 Baylisascaris ailuri
AAAAAAAAATTTTTTCCCACATGAGTTAAATCATAGTAAACATTTCATAAAACAGAATTATCGCAGTAGATTCAATCATTAAAAAATATCCAAGAGTTATTTAAGAATATATGGAAATAAATCTCAAATTCCAAGGATTTTTGGCTTCAAAGTATTGCCTCAGTCAAAAGTTGCTCACTCTGAAAGTTCAATTTTTGTTTCAGATTTAACTTTTGAAATTAAGCATATGCAAAAACGATGCGCTAATAAACCATTCAAATTGCCACAAGCCAAAATATTTCACCTTCTAATTTAACTAAAAAACGTTAACAACGTGCAATTTCATCTCTCGAGACCAATTTAAAGACAACTATGAAAGAAGCACATTGACAGAAACAAAGCGAATATAGATACTTCTATCGATTATAGATTTCAGAGTAGAAATAGTGAAAGGCAATGAAAAATCCACCTTGACACACACATACACACAAATCACTATTATTCTTTCCTTTTATTATTTCAACATTATACCTCCTACATTTTTTGATCCGTCCCACAGACAGCATAGGCCCTTCCCCATAATTGGTAGCATTCGATATTCGCAATGATCGCCACCTATTCGCAAATGTGAAGATGTCCGGTACTGAGCATAACGCTGCCATCGTACTCACCATCCCCTCTCCCCTCTCCCACCTCACCTCAAACCAGAGACAACTTCTCTACTCCACACACCTTTGGATTCAGTACCCAACTCGAACAAACCATCATGCCCGTATTGATTACATAGATGCACTACTGAATAAATCAATCACTCAACGTGGTGGAGGTGGTGGTTGTTGTTGCTGTTGTTGCTGATGACTTCGTGCCTGCTCATCTCTTTGCTTCTGTGCTTTCAGAAACTCACCATAATCGATATATCCATCCGAATCAAAGTCATCCTCACGCAGAATCGAATCGATCATCTGCTCCAGTTCGACTTCACTCGGCAACGGTGGTGGCATATTACTTCCTTGATGAGCTGGGCCCGGATTCTCTAAAAATTGATCCTGATTGATCCAGGTTCTCGTCTTCGATTCACTTGAACATGAAGAAATTGATAACACATTCAATAAGTTTGCAATTACTAACATAGGATCGCAAATACCCTTCGGTTAGTCCACTGCGCCGCGAACGCAGGATTTTTTGACCGGCAACATTGGTTCATTTTAAAATATTATGCAGCAGTAATAAAAACAATTACTTTTGACCGATCGTTCTATTATATACTTTACTGAATATCGTTTAAAGCATTATTAACCTTGAGTTAGGCTAGAGGAAGTTGTACCACCACCCTCTGGTTATGTTTAGCTAAGTTCATCCCTCCCCTTTCCACCATGCGCAATGGTGGCATGTGCCTTACACATTTGTAGTTGTGCCGGATAGATCACCGACACAGCTAGAAAAGTTTTTTGAGAAGATAGAAACTTGCTGGAGGAAGGGAACAAGAAAGCTGGCTAGCACTATTTCTATTGCTTGCTTTTTTTTCCTTCTCCGCGCATTTGCACTCTCTTCTCTTCATAAACCATTCAAAACGTGGAGCGGGGAGATGAGCGAGGGAAGCTTCCCTTCCCCTCTTCCGCCTAACCCCCCTCACCAACAATAAAAAAAAACCACATTGAAGTTAATAAAACGCTGAAAAAGGACAGTAATATTAAATATTAAAGCACAGAATTCTCAGACAAGCTAAACTACGAATAATTGCATTCCAAAAACAGGTGAAAATCGACGATAACGTATCGTATTAAAAAAAAAAAAAGACGCAACGTTGCTAACGTAAATTTATTCGCTCCCTCCTTCTTCAATTTCCCTACAAAAAAGTCCCTTTCCTTCATCACTGAAAAAAAAAGACTGTTAACACCAGTCAACCTTTAGCATTCATACGGTATCTACTCGTTTCGTTTTCTCCGACACGTCATTGACGGTTATGATACAATAAACGGGATCTTCAAAGCAGAAAAAGCGGCAAACCGGCATGGAAATGTGTAATCGCTTTTATTAATTCGATCCCATCCAATTTGCCGTTCTTATCCAAGTCGTGCATATTGAAATAATGAAATTGCAATTGCTCAGGAGTCATGTTTGCCGTTGGATCCACTTTACCATCCAAGTGCTCTTTAATATGCCTGAAAAACAATTGCACTATCTCTAGAAATCCATCACAAAATAGCTTTAAACGTAGTAGGCTGTTCCCATTGCAGGTATATATCAGTTTAATTCCCGTCTT
This sequence comes from Baylisascaris ailuri, assembly GCA_022845575.1. Classification (NCBI taxonomy): domain Eukaryota; kingdom Metazoa; phylum Nematoda; class Chromadorea; order Rhabditida; family Ascarididae; genus Baylisascaris; species Baylisascaris ailuri. The sequence continues at coordinate 14,852 of JAAVTS010001340.1, forward strand.
TAGATGGTCAGCCAAAAAAAAATGTTAGATAAAAAAGTGGTGAAGACGATATTAGTCTTTTACAACATCGAAAATCACTAATACGCGTCGAACACCAAACTTCGAAGGATGTTTGGGTGGGTTATAGTGCCATTTAGAATAATAGCAACCAGCACCTGAAAATCGGGTGAAAAATAGTATACCTCTTCGACTATGCGGTACCCCCAAGGCAATATTAGGTCAGAGGTAAGCTCCTGAATGCAATAGATGTGAAGCGAACATTTTGTTCATCGAAATAGCTCTTACTATTTTAATAGAATATCAACACCTTCTGTTATGCTGCAAAAGGCGCCTCATTAAGCGATCGTTAATGGACAGTCTCATCGTTGATTTCAACCCGCCTTAATTGAGGAAAAAAATAAAGGCAAATATAAAATAACATAAAAAATAAAACGCCTACGCAGCGTCTTGTGCCTGTTGTCCTCCGAATTCTTGCGTATGTGCAGGTGTGTTGGGATGCGCAGGTGCTGGCTGCCGATATTGCTGATTTTGATGATGCACCTTTAATTATATAAAACTTTGTGCAGATGCCAACTGCAACATCATATCTGAAGTTTTTTTTTTAGCTTGAAAACTTAAGTAGCTATCATGAAATTACATCTTCTATAATTACTCCAAGCAGAGTCCAAGCCTGTGCCCGACATGTTCTTCAAAAAAAAAAGTCCTTAAGATGTCATTGGCCGGAAGCATAAACTTGATTCTAAGTGAGGAGGGGGTTTCGGGTCAAACATATTTGAGCTCTAAATGAATGAAAATTCACCAATTTTTTTTTTTTACCAACTTTTGAGTTACCATATAACCGCGTTTGTGATTTTATTTCATTCATATTTTACCCTTTCATAGGTGTTAACTATGAAAATATTAAAGACATTACGATGGATTCATACGATAACGACCACATACCTCAGGTGGTTGTTGAGCATTTTGACCAGGAAATTGCGATTGTTGATGAGCAACGATTGTGGTGGATAATAGGAAATAAAATACCCACCTCATCGAAAATCTGCCCGCTGTAATTTCATAGAATTTTTTGAGTTGAATATTTCACATTGCTAGAATCGCTTATAAATCCTCTCTTTATAATAATATAATTTTCCTTACTTTACTAAAAGTCATCAAATTAAATCCAGAAAATCATTAATGAACTTGAGATTCTCTTTCTTTATTTGCTTCCGTCGGCATCTAAGCGTTTTTTTTTTTCTTTTTTTTTGAGAGAGAGTTGCCAGTGTGATGAGCCAAAATGTTTATGAAGAGGAAAATGTGATATTTTGATGCAAAACAAATGCTTGGATAACGATTCGAACAAATCAACAAGCGTTAGAGGGCACTAAGAACACCTTTACAATAAATTAAATGAACATACAAATGAAAACTCCTAATGTGAGCTCCTATAATTAACGTTTACTAAGGTAAATGAAGGTAAATAGCTAAGGTAAACGTATAAATAAATAAAAATAAATAAATAAATATAAAATATGAGATATACTTCTAACACATATACAATTGAAAAGCTATTTTTGCTTCTTTTAAGATAACGCTGTCAACTTTCAATAATATGCATCAAGAGATGTGAATTTTTATGGGATTTAAAAGTTTCATAAATCGAACAATGACCATTAAGCCAAATTTATGCCGACGGATGTAATATTTACATATCACCTCTCTATTCTTCAATTGTATCAATGAAATTATGTGTGAATTAAAACATAATATGGTGCAACAACGATGATACGACTGCGATGTATTATTGATGGGTGGAAATGTTAATAAATAGGTTTCTAGCTGGTAGACATGAGTTTCATTTAACGGTGTGACGGCACGATTATTGAAGGTGGAAGTGTCGCATTATGGAATAAAAGCAATACGCTTCCGATATGGATTAAATTCAATCTCAGCCTCGACACCACATGATGAGTAAGAGCTGATCACTCAACCGAGACCACTTTAACTGGATTTAGGGTAAACTCGATTCCAATCTAGTTCCCGACCACCCATTTGACCGGGATTCCAATAAAAATAAAACACAAATAGTTTAAAAGCGCTTTCGTGAATGAATGAACGCAAAAAGCGTGCATAGATCATATGACAAGATGAGACACTAAAGTCATGCTAAACATGTTTCTTCTGCAAATTTCGATCGACTCGAAGGATGACAGCCGAATTATTATTCCCGATGGGATTGGAAATCTTATTTCCAAATGGAAACTTATCTTTAAAATGTTGAAATATTTCTCGGCTTGTCGGGTCTAAATTTTAGGTTTTGAAAAATATGAGAACGTTAATGACTCGATGGTCCAATAAAACGAACCTTATAAGTGAAAACTGAAGTGAAATTTAAAGTGGGATAATAACCTCACACTAAGCGCTCAATATTTCATCGACCTGAAATCTATGAGGGGACCAACAAATCGTTGGCTATTTTGAAGAAATTTCTGAGAGAAAAAATTAGCTGATCGGCGCATCTGTCCCGCCGACATGCGTCCACCTATGCAATACCTTCATTAGTGATCAAAAATTAAGGAATACCTGAGAACGATAGTGGATAGCGCTATCATTCCATCGCTTTCATACATCCTTTCCCTTTCCCCCTCATCGATTAGTAGTGATTTTTGAATTTAAAAAAAAAAAGAAGCACGAAACAAGCAATTAAACGAAAAGCTGAGATCAAAGAATATTGATGATAACTTAATTGAGAGCACTCTTCATTACTCATATGAACGTGATTTGTCGTGGTGTTGCTTCTAGTTAGAAAATATAAACACATTCCTTGCGAAAATAGTAAAATAGTTTTACCACCTTGAAGCCAAGTGTTTCCATTTAACGCTTTAACACTTCAGAAGTAGTAAGAGCATAGCGTGACCTGAGGTTCTTCATGAAGTCTGAACATTTCAAATATGCAAAAAGAAATGCAACATAAAATTACGATTAATTTATGCAAAAATCAAAAGGAAGTATAAAAAATCTACTTGCTGAAGCTTTTATAGCTTACTTACATAAATGAATACACCAACGCCTAATTGCAAATAAATTCAATGATCATTTTTGCAAGGAAAATGCAAACACAATCACGTTGCTATAGTAACCAAGCTGCAATCATTGCATAACAGCAACAGTTAATAAATCATTGCAGAACGCTTCAACAGTGCAATCATTAGATGGTGCAAACGAATTGCTGAAGGGAATCGTTGGAAAATTTTGCTGTTTTATTGCAAAAATCTCATACGCAAATTTTTCTCGATGTAAAATTCAAATTATTGCTGTTTTTATCGAATTTTTAGTTTTGGCTACGTGTCCTTTCGTTAATACGGTAGCAATTCATTGCAGCGTTTTACCGGATCTTATCTTAGTGCAGAGATTGTTTTGCTGGATTGTGCTCGTTTAGATGAGGTAAGGCAATCGTTTTCTAATGCGGTAATGTTAGGGACTTGTTCGACGCTATTCTAGATTTCTGTTGATTTTAAAATTGTGAGGTTTTGGTTTATTTATATGAAATGGGATCATGTTTGTATTGCACTCTGTGCCGTTGCTGAATGATTTCTCTATGCTTTATGTATTGATTTGCATGCAGCTTGCTATTGCTTTACATACAAATTGAATAGCACTCGCGTAGCTGCGTTTATTTTAGTCACTCACAAACGATGCCGCGTTGTCTTTATTATTGTTCTCTTGATTCGTCGAATTGTTTTGCTTGAGTTCATTTTTGGCAATAGGTTTAAGAGAGTTTTTCTGGAGGAATGGTGGAGGGTTTGGGGGGAGGGGGGGGGGGATCAATTAAATCTTCCAAATCACCCTGTTGACTTATCCATATTTGATTTGCATTGTGTCACATAGCTTGTAGCTATCGAAAAGGGGCTAAATTAAGAGAAACTATGCCAGATTTTACCAACACCTTTAGCCAGTTGAGGGTGAAAATCAGTTTTCATTCCCGCTGCCCTCCCCTCTCCCCTCCTTCCCACACTTACCTCCTTTGCCTCCGCTTCTCCTTTCTTTCATGTTCTCCTAGGTAGTCCTCCGTGTCCTTTCTTTCACGGTCTTACAGGTGCTCCTCCATGGATATTTTTTTTTTATTCATTGGATTTTTTCGTTGATACGAATTATCTGAAAGGTGTGAAGTAATAAGTTTTTGGAGGTTATAATTGCAGAGGGATAGATTGTTGATGTGCGTCTATGTCTGAATTGCCATTGACGGTGACAAGACGGCGTATTGGTGGTAATTCAAGTGCGCTAATCGAGAGCTCTCCTGAGGACACCAAAAAACAACAGCATCCTTATTCGAGTCCATTCTCATCGTTTTCCAATCTCTCTGCATCACTTTGGAGCTCAGCCCAGGTTATTTCTTATCGAACATCGATTATAAAATTATAAAATTAACCCCTTTTTCAAATGTTATAAAATCAGCATTTTTTAATATTTCATCTTTTTATTGACTTTCTTTTTCCTTGTATCTATCAAACATTGAAAGACTTTTTAGAAAATATTTATGATTAAAATAGTTTGGTAATGGTCAAAAAATATTTATTTCAGCACACACTTTCAGCAGCTTCGTCTGCACCAGTGCTTGATCGAGTTGATTTGCCGTCAAGTCGATCATCGAACTCATTGAATTCCTCTTCGTGCATATCGTCAATACCATTCGAGATGCCACAGAGGGATCGGACCGGCGAGTTCCGTACAACCGCTAAATCATATCAGGTTATGTGCATTCGATGCATTAAATAAAATCCCTCTACCAGCGGTTGGGTTTCTCCGAGGTGACCGTTGCAGAGTTTAGAGAAACAAGAATTCATGCATAATCGAGGAAATTTCATATTCAATTAAAAGGTGAAAAAATAGAACTCGTCGCTTAAAAATTTGTTTAATTAAAATGCCTTTTGAAATTTTTTGCCCTTAAAGGGAGATTTGGGATTTAAAGCAAAGCCATTTCTTGTTTCACTTATTTATTTATTTATTTATTTATTTTTTGAATAGCATCGTAATATTATATGATTTCTGTCAATCAGAAGTAATATTTGTTGGATCGATTCATATTTTCGTATCGGTTTATCTTCATCCAACTCCAGTGATCTTTGCGCATTTCATAGTTTTTCATATACATCCAATAGATAACAAAGCAATAGCTTTAATTGATCTTCACTTGTAATGATCAAAACCCTTTAGTAGTCATATTAAATTGCACGATTTATGAAGTGGATACAAAAGAGGATAAGCGAATGACATCACAGATGTTTCCCTTGTCATTTGAATTTAATTTTGAGTTTTTTTATTTTATTTCGTTGTCGGTTAGCTTATAAAACTGATACAGTTGGTGTCATAAAAAACCAACATACCGAGATGTTCTCATTGAAAAAAGTGGTGTTTTCATGGGTTGGACCATACATAAGTCAGTCAGTAAAGCTTGACCAGCTCTAGAGACAGAATTTGCGATCGTTCTATCCTTAAAGACTGCTGTAAAGGGTTATTGGTCAGGTGATTGATGTCTGAGTGGTGGACTATGATGTCGGAATGGTTGCAAGGCAAGGCTTTTATTATTTATGGATCTTATTGTTGAAAATTAACCTCAATGTATAAATGGTTGAAAAGACATGCTTAAATGAGTATAAGGTGAGATTGTTTCAGATGAAGGTTCAAGCGAATGGACTTGTTCCTCATGAACAACGCAACAATCTAGTCCAACAGTCGGTCCAATTCAACCAACTTGCAAAGTAGGCTTTGGAAGTTGAACTTGAAGGCGTACAAGTTTACAAATTTTATTTAACGTTGCGATTTGTACGTGTATCACTGAAAGCTTTATTGTTTCCTTGAGGTGTTTTTCGCATTAGTGCACCATCTCGTGATAAGATTACATAATTTGTTGTATCGCTTGCTTTTAATAATGAAACTTTTCGGTTAATTAGCGAAAAGCATATTGAATTGGGACTCAATTCACAGAGAAATGTGCTATGACATCTGCATATCGACGAGATATCAGGAATCAGATGGTACATTTCTGGACATCATTGTTGAAGTCTTTTTGAATATTATTTTTAGTCTCATTGTATATGTAATATTTATAATTGTATCATTATGTATGCCACAGTTTATGTTGTTACTTCCATCTATTATTAAAGGATTAAAGGAAGAGGGATGAGAAAATCTGACAACAAGATAAGCAGATATTTCTTATTCCGTTCTTGTCGGTGTGAGTCGGCAACTTCTTTCTAATAGATAATGTATTAGTAAATATTTAGACGTATCGGACGTGATCTAAGTCACACATGTGCAAAAATGGAGAAATTAACCGAATTGGCTAAAAAGCGTTCATTATTTGATGATCGAATGATTGAAGTTGAAGAGCTCTCGCAAATGATCAAACAGGTATGTGTGATGTTGTTTCTCTTTCATTAGTGAGTTTAATAGAGTGGATAATATTTTTATTAAGATAAGCAGAATATAGTTTTAATTTCTTCTTAAATCTAAATAAATTTCTTAGTGAGATCAATTTCTGACTTACCTTATTAAAACATTGAAAATTACTTAATTTCTATTCGAAATATAAGCATTAAGGCATTATTCAATGTTAAAATTGTTTACTGAAGTAGGTTTATTTTGCAATTATCTTCGAAAGAATGTTTACATCTCGTCGTTTCGAAATCATCGCAAATGTATATTTGTTGGTTGGATTCTATTGTAGAATCCTAATTCTTCGAACATATAGGTTGAATATTTTTACTGCGAAGTAAGAATTTGAAAGCTTAGGTTAAAACATGTGGATATTGGGAGTGTTTGTTCAGTGTGGTTGTGTCACTCTTTTGATAGTTGATAGTATTCAGCGAGCATATGTTGCAGGATATAACAGGTTTGAATAAGCAAATAGCATCGTTGCAAGAGTTTTCAAAGAGGAATGGTGTGGGTGCAAGAAAAGAGCAAGGGAGAGGCCACTCGCAACTGGTCGTTGTTGGATTACAATCGAAACTTGCCTCTGTTAGCAAAGATTTTCAAAATGTCCTTCAGTTGAGGACAGAGGTACCTATTTAGTGTTCTTTATTTCTTTATTTTACTCTTGTAAAGTTTTAAATATTCGGCCCAATGTTTATCTAGGCTATTATTCGTAGCTTTTATTTTTACCAGTTATAATCGGTCTATGCAATTGCTTTTTCGTTGTCCGTTTTATAGGTTATAAGCAATCGTCGAATAATAGTGGATCGCCGCTGGATTCTTAAGAATCTGATTCTTTGGCTGCAGTGTTTCATTCAGAACGTTTGCGCTTGAGTAATGTAATTCCATCTCTACTTGCTATCCACAACGTCATAACCATGTGTAAAAGATTGTAACAGATCTTTCCTAACCCTTCAGAAGCCATTTACGCGATTTCATGACCTTCTTGGAACCTATGCAATTTGAAAAAGGTATTCCAACCTATCCTTCTTTAGAGAACATATTTAAAATATACGGTCATTTTCTTATGATCTCATTGATATAGTTGAAAATGTTATAATATTTTTACGCTGAATGAAAAGTTTGCTGTCGATGGATATAAAATTGATTTTTCTTTTTGGTGGATTCCATTTTAAAGCCAAAATTACTCATTTTTATTGCTCCTTTTGCTTTTGGAATTTGCCTAGGTTTAATTCGTTTATGATTGGTGATGATGGTCGTTTTATGAAGCACTCACTTTATTTAGAGCTCGTTTCACTCTTCGAAAGATTGCTGAAAACGCTTCCCTCCTTGTTTAACATTCAAGGTCGGAATACCTCCTTGATTAACGTGATGGAAAGAGTAAAGATTGGATATGCTGCTTTCTCTATGTATATGGACAGTCCATGCTAATTGGTTGCTGCATTGAAGCAATTCATCCGATTTTATTCATCTTCGTCCCATCAGCGTTCGGTATTTGTCGGGTTGCTTTTTTCTAGAATCTGAAGCAACAGAAGTCGCGTCGTGAGAAGTTCAGTCAGTGCCAGCCAGTACCGTCGACATTACCGCCTTCAGTCAGCACTGGCAACAGTAAGTTGCCGTTACTTGTCTAATAGATCCAGCATTCAGTTCGTTTTCTGATGGATGGAGTATGCTGCGGTCGGCGATAGGAGGAAAGGGTTCTGCGGTGGGGGGGGGGGGGAAGAGGGGGCGTGTTTTGCTTATTTGCTGATAGAGAATGTCGTTCATCGTGCAGTTATGTTCTGCATGCTCGTTACCCTCCTTCTTAAGTGCTCTTTGCTATTGATCTCTACAAGTCAGAAATTTATCATCACATTCAAAATAATTGGATTTTATGGTGGTAGTTGATTGACTGTTCTAACAGAACACATGGCAACTTCGATTATTTGGAAACTAATCACCTATTATCGTTCGTATGCCCACGGGCGATTGTAATGTTGATAAATTGCAGTGGGCTCAGTACTTCTACAAGACGATGCAAATGCGTCTTCATCAGTGGCCGTTGACATGGACCATTTAGAAAAACATCGAATGCAACAACAAGTAAGTTCACCTATTTCTTCAGTTGGTTTTCGTGTATTACTTTACTTGTTTTTCTGATTAGGGAAGAGGGGAGGGGAGGTTGAATGAAGGAGTGAAGGAGACAAAAAATGTGAATACTCAATATTGGGCCAATGAACTTTCGTCGCTTCCTTATCCCCATTTGCTCCAATTGCTATTCCTACACATGCCTCCTTCTATTGAAAAGTTTCCACCCGCTTTCTTCAGTTGCAGGAAAGAGTCCTTTCGGCACTTACCACAGTGAAAAGGTGTATGACTGAGGGATTCAGATGAACCGCTATGCAAATTAGCAACATTACGTTGAGATCATTCAATCGCATCACCCATTCAATTGATTTCATAGAGTACCACGTATTTCTTTAAAAAAATATTAATTATTTATGCAGATATCGTTAATCGACGAGCAAGATGCGTATGTGCAAGCACGCTCAAGTACAATGGAAAATATTGAGAGCAGCATCTCAGAGCTTGGACAGATCTTCCGTCAGGTTTGTTGTATTTTGATCTCTTTTGTTGTTTTTTTTTTCGTTTTGTTTTGATTGTCGGGTAACTTCGGCGTAATAAATTTCAAAACTACGGCTTCTAAATTTGTTTTCCGCTATGAAAATCTTTCGGATTCTTTTTTTTTTCAATTCTGGTGAATGTGTTTCACGTATTGAAATGATGTGGCATGAGATGAGGGAACGGTTATCCGGCAGGATATGATTGAAAGCATAAAAGTTTAGAAAAGGGATAGATTAGATGAAGGATTTGAATGGTAGCTGGAGGATTAGAATGGTACTTAATTTCTAAAACTGTTCTATATCTGTCGTATCGAATACTGCAGGGGCACCCCCTAACATGCTGCTTCCTCCATATTCTAATTTCCATATGTGAAAGGTGCTTTAGTCAGTTATTTATTTCGCTATGCTTGCAAGCGGTTGTGATACACATAGGTAGATATTAAGCTGCGCAATGCGGCTGGCGCATTACAGCGTTCGCCTTATATCCAGTTATCTACCATCTTTACTTAAACTGGTTTTGTTGAAATAATTGATGTTTGGTTTTCCTACATGTGACTTTCTGGTAGAGGAGGTGGGTAAAGTTGTGGGTGGGAAGGTGGAAACGGAGAGTACGAGAGGTTAAATATTTTTATCGTATTTAAGAACAGCGCTTTTGTTTTATGGCATTATCACACTTGACCATTTCAAAAGTAATATCAGTAATTCAGCTCGCATCATTGGTATCCGAGCAAGGTGAGATGATAACGCGAATCGATTCAAATGTAGAGGAGACCTCAATGAATGTCGATGCGGCACATACCGAATTGGTCAAATATTTCCACTCAGTATCACAAAATAGATGGCTAATGGTCAAAGTATTCGGAGTGCTTATCATTTTCTTAATTATTTTTATAATTTTCCTCACTTAATCTGATTCCCAATTCCCCTCCTTTTTTTTTTTTCTGTTCCAATGCTCTCTCCTCAGCTACTCTATCTAATGGTTTAATATTTTGGCTATTCTTATAGATGATTTTTTATAGTTCATCTATATAAACAGCACTGCTTATTGGCATTAACTTTCGATAATGTAAGATGTTATTGGGAGCAAAAAAGTTCGAATTTAGACGACTTCTAAGCGTCTGTAAATTCTAGAAGATCTTGTTCTATTCATTCATCTTTATTCGATGATTTTTTTTTTAAACATTTATTTCTTTTTTTTTTTTTTGTATTTTAAATTTGTACTAAATGGGTCGGCAATCAAATAAAAGGGATGGCCATGTCGTTGCATCCTCATTATTCCCAATACATAAGTGGATGAACATTGAATGGTTTATCGACATGAATACAATGCATTCCAAATTTGAAAGATTGCATTGTGTTATTTTAATGTATTGCTCACCTCTCCTCTTTTATTTTTCGTTTGTCTGTTTTTTTTTTTTTTTTTTTTTCTACTCTGAGTGCCTCTATTTTCATTACTGATTGATCGTTTTCTTTTAAAATTGTATTTTCGTTGATTTATTCTTATATGTCATTATTACTGTAATATTATTGCAGCATTATTCTATATTAGGAGAATATATGTTGCATCGTTTCTTTAAGTCATGGTATTGCCTAACGCTGAGGCTGTAGTGCTCGAATGAGATGAGGGGAGATGGGAGGGTGAGTAGAGGAAATTTTGTGATCACTTTTCTACTTTCCTAAGAGGATCAGAGGATTGATTTTTCAGTCTTAATAGCTCAAGGTGGACATTAGTGTACTTTACGGTATTTTTTAGCAAGTGCAGTATGACTATTTTCAAAAGATGCGGGGGGTCCCTCTATGGTTTCTGAACTTTCATCCGAAAATATGATGGGATTTAGCATTATTATAAATTGCAAGGGATTTGTTGATTAGATATCTTCCATTCATAAAAACCTCAATTAATTCGAAATATTCATTTATTTTCTCATATTCGAGAAAAAAATCCATCTAAAATGTGGCATATTTATCGATGAGAAATGAATCGTTTATCAACGAGATGATATGTCACCAATATGAGATTGTTTTTTTTTTGTGCGCAAACACAATACTGTAAAGAATGAATGAAATTATTGGAATGAAACATTTCATTCTATTTGTATAATCTTTCATATAGGGGACATTATAGTTGTGAATAGAGCATGAGAGAATTCATAGAAATTTATGATAAAGTACTGCACTATCCTATAATGAAGTATTTTATTAGTACTTTAGTATGTGTAGTACTAGTTTTTCGAGATTGTATTACTTTAATTCAAGCCCATTATCAATTAAACTCTCCCCTTCACTTCCTGTGGATGTGTTTGCACAATAGAATTAATGTTTAATTGTCATTGTAAGTAGGGAAATTCCATGGAAGCTTTTTTTGATCATTGAAATTCAAAGATTTGAGAACGATGAATGATTTCACTTCGAATGATTGCTGCTCTATTCGTTTAAATTTATGTTTCTTATTGATAATTGTTTTTCTTATTCTTTTTGAATTTCAAGATTTGAAATGATTGAAACAACACCGATTTTTTAATGAATGAGAATATTATATTGTGCTTTTTTTCATGGTTAATGATTTTAAATAGTGAGGTGATTTCTCACAGCGGCTTTCCACAGTTTTTTTTTTAAATTACTACTACATTAGAAAGATTTTTATTCCAAAAAAAAAAAAAAAAAAACGTTTCTCTAATCATTCATAGAATCCATTAAAATCAGTGTGTTGTTGCAATTTTAAAAATTATACTGTTATTGTTCATCTAGAAGGTTCTATCGTAAGTTAGTAATAAATATTTGAGGGATGCATTTCTTTATAGGAATGATTTCCTATTTTAAAAACCATTCAGAAATTGTTTGGAAATAGTTGACATTGTTTTGTGATAATATTAGATCTTTTTTTTGTTTTTTTATTCCTTCTAGATGTGGTATATTTTTGAGAGATTTGTAAGTTTTATGTTTATTGAAATTATCATTGATCCCACAGTGATCACTTTCTCTTAGATTTTTTTTTTTTGAATATTTTCTCTTATTTATTCATTCTTTTAGGAATATTGGTGGGGGATTTTTTTTTTGTGAGAATATTTGCATATTAACATGGATAACGATTGCTGTGATATGAAAATATTGATTTTTTTCTTTTTTTTTTGAAATTTATACGACGCTGAAATGATTTCGGAATACAACGTTAACATTTGAATCGTTTATTAATTTATTATTGCTCTTCTTAAGTAAAGTTCTTTTTTTCTCTGTCGTTTCTATCGATTCGATTCTCTGAATCATTGTATCTATTTGAGGCATCCCGCAGCGATCGGTTGCTTCTTTTTTTTTCGCTATTTTTTTCTTTCTTCTAGGAGGGGCGTCAGAATTCTTCACGTACGTTCACAGATTCTGTGAGTTTTCTAAGTCCATTACATATTTTAATTTCTTTTCATTACTTGCTTTTTTGGTTGAATATGAAATGTGCTTATTATAGTCGGTGATCTAGACTCGATCTGTAGTGCTAAATTCGATTCTTTGAGTTGGTTCGAATTTTAGTACTTTTGTAGTTAAGCCTATTTGTGTTGGTTTTGAATGTTCTAAGATCGTTGGCCTACTTGAATTAACGTTGCAAAACTTGTGTCAACAGTTTCTGGAAAATATGTTGCATCATCTAAGAATAGTCGCTGATCCAATTTGCAGTAGTTTTTTTTTTTTTTTTTTTTTTTTCTTTGAGCGGATTTAAAATTGTGAGGGGAGAAGGCGGAGTGAGATTGGGTGGGATCCCAAAAAGTGGAAAGTTCCCATCGGCGAAAGTAATTACTATGCTGGTGCTATCCGATTTCCCACGAGTGGACAACATCTCAGAATTGTGGTTCTGGTTTATTGTTTCAGAAAGAAGTACTAATTGATTATGGATTCTTCCCCACGTCGATTTATCACTGCTTATCAGAAGGCAATCGAGATGCAGTGATGTGCTGTAATATGGTTGATATGAATTCAAGCACCACATTCTAAGTGAATATTGCTCGCTTTAAGCAGACGTAGGATTGAGTTAGTGCAAAGGATATGCTACTTCAGGTTAGGAGTGGGGTCCACTCTCATCTTAGCGGCAGTGTATCACAGCATGAGCATGAACTCGTTAACCGTCTTGACCTCACTTCTATTTGTAGTTCAAAGCTCATCACCATTCAGAAACTGGGATCAGGGAGATAGTTCGACGTCACGGTTATGCAGGAGGAGGAGAGGAGAGACGCCGATGAAATTAGATGTACGAGGTGATGACTACAACCCCTTCCTTTCCAGTTGGTGGGGTTGTTCTTTTATTTGACGTCAAGTTAAGTGATAATTCAAATAGCGTCGGTCAGGAAGTGACGCTAACTTTTCTCTTCATAGTTTGTAATGAGTGGTGTGGTACTTCAAGAGTTCACTAATAGGCGTCAGCTTCTCTGCTTGAAGGGAGTTGCATTATGCAGGTTAGTTGATTTACTTTTCAATTGTTAGTTGTTACGTGATATTTTTTACATTCTCTATCCGTTAAAGAGATGGTGATGGGATGATTGCAATTGTAGAGTGTGATGCCGCGTGCGTCGACGTTGTTGATGACCGGTGTGAGCTTCCTGCTAACGGCGGCAACGATCGGCAATGCTTTCCTTCAGAAGAAGCAGTTCTATCCGTCAGTTGTCTACATCACCAAGAGTAGTCCTTCAATGGCGGTTAGTGATTTTATCTCATCCGTGAGTGACAGACTAAGCGGGTAAACAGTAAACCGAGGGGCTGGTTCCTACTCTTTTTCACACCCCCCCCCCCCCCCCCCCCCCATCCCTCTTCGAGCCCATGTACTTAAAGAGTTTGTGCAGAACAAGTAGGGCCTTAAGATATGACGTGCAGTTTGTTCTTAATAGCCGCTGCTGCCTTGTTGTTTAAAAAAGTGTGTTGAGGATGGGAATTCTGAGCAACTCCTAAGTTATATATCACTTTGCAGGATGGTTAATCAGCCGGAGCATTTTTCCATATTTTTAGATAGATAATGGAGTAAACTTAAAGGGCTCCTTCTTTACTACTATGTAAATACAAAACGAACCGTAATTTAGCTTTATAGGCCTCGCTTAATTGTCGGCTGTCGAATGAGTCATCTGAGGGCCATAATATAAGAGAGATGCATTTTTCCAAAATTTGAGTATACGACTGAACGGTTGATGCATCTGAGTATTGCACACAAAATTTCTATTCATTTGCAAACAATATCAGCTACTCTGAAGAGTAGCTACTGTTACTGCTTTGTTGCTACCATCCAGTTGCCCGCACCATAAGTTGCTGGTAGATGAAAGTAAACAAACGATTTTATTTACTCTCCTTTTCACCCCTTCCCCTCCCTTCTTTCTGGCCAGCTAATGCCAGTTAGATACGGTCCCTTGGTGGACAACTTTGCGGGAAATTCTGAGTGGCGAAAATCATTCAAGTGGAATGCTGGGAATTCTAAATGAGTGAGAGTTTATTTTTAGGTGATGTATATACAAGCCATGGTCATCGCGTATATGATATTTCAAGTGGTGCGGAAGTTGTTCTTCGGACAATTACGTGCATCTGAGACTGAGGTACTTGTTTTTTTTAAATTGCGGGATGTTCATCTAAACAAAAATAATAATAATGAATGATTTTTCGAGCATTATATTATACTACGTGTCAGGTCTTAGTAAGTAAATGTTGAGGTGAAATAACTCTTTGAAACTCATTGTACGAGTTTTGCCAAATAAACCATGAAATGGTGAATAAGATAACAGCTGAAATATTTAGCACTTAATTAGAGCTAAGAAAGTTGTGATATATGGTCATGATGAGTAGAAAACGATTGTAGTTTTCGTATAACTCTATGAAAGCGTGACCATTTTCTAGTATATGAGAGTGTGCTTCTAAAGAGTCATTATTTGTATGGGATTATGAATTTAGCATCTATCGGAACGAACATGGCATGCGGTAATGGAGACATGCTTGGCATTCACAGTGTTCAGAGATGATTTTTCACCACGTTTCGTGATGCAATTCGTATTACTGCTCTTCGTTAAATCATTTCATTGGTTAAGTGAGGATCGCGTCGATTTTATGGAACGAAGTCCAGTGATTACGATTATTTTCCACTGCAGAATGATGTGTGAGTGATTTTGAAATGCTTTTTTTATGAGAATCGTTGACGAGACCACTTCATTTAACAGAAATTGCTTAGGTATTTGGGTGATGCTACTTTGTTCTTGTTTGCTAATGTGATGGTTCTTCGTTTCTTTCATTTTCATTTGAGTAGCTTTGATAACAGAGTTGCATAGCAGTAAGTGATTATTACCGCTTACTGTTAACTCTACTGTTTCCTTTTGAGGACAGTCAATGTTGTGAAGCAAGCTGGTAGGCAGTCGTAATATTTCTAGATAGGACTCGGCTAGTATGTCATCAGTTAGACTGCACCATCATCGGCAACGCATTTCACCGATCTTCTTTTAAACATTGAAGTTTTTGACAAGTGGGCACTTACCAGGATATATTGTGCTGCAAATGCGCATTATTGAACATGATCTTTTCGATCATCATCCATAAGCTAAATCTTGAAGTTGACGAGAAATGTTGTAGAAATGATTCCTTAGATGGTTTCTTAGACGTTCCTTTGAAAGCGCTAGAATGCTTCTGGATTGGTAATTAAGCTAATTTTTGTTATAAAAATTTTTAGTTATTTTCTTGTTGATTTTCACCATCTTTGAGAGGGGTTGGTTAGAACGAAGTTTTGTTCGTATTAAATTTGTTAACATTAGCTTTTCTCCGTTTTTTATTCATCGTTTGTTTGTTTATGATATAAGGAAATGTACGCTTTAATAGGCATCAAAAGAATTCCATTCCCTTATAAACGCAATCATAATTTCGAAATTAAAACTTCGGATTGTTTCAATTAATTTTTGGGATATATTTGCAGCAAGTTTTGATGATAGAATTTTAGCATTGAATTTTTAGGACTTACTGTAAAGCCTATATTTAGTTTATTATCGACGTTGTTCAGTTGGGTAACTCTCAGCGTTTAGTAGTATGATAGTTTAGATCGCTTAGAATATTTTGATTTGCTTGAAGAGATGGCCATTATTCTCTTTTTGTTTTGCTACTAAGGGAAGGGAGTTCTTGAGTATGACATTGCTTAGATATTATGCAGTACACAAGTTTCTTTTTGCAGCTCTTCTTGCGTTTCTCAGCTCTCTTGACAGTTATTTCATCTCACATGCCTATTTCACTACCCTTGTGAAAGGTGCATCAGTTCAAATCGTCTTTGGTTTCGAGGTACTCCTCTCTTTCGAATTCTTTGAATCGCTCTTAATTTGTTTAAACATTATCTTTAATCAATTACTGAGTTGAGGATTATTGGCTGTCGGACTTTGCTCAGTTTTCAACAGTTAGGACTTCGGGCATATACGGAGCTTGCAACGGTTAGCTGGAGGTTTTATAAACCTTTTATCGTCTACGATTAATTACTTTTTATAGTTTTGTATTTTGCTGATATGTTGGAGTTTGTGGATAAGTCCTTTTGTAATATTGGTTCTTTACTGCATCTTCAGACAGCGATGACGTCTTTTCTTGAAAGGGTTGAAGGGGAAAGTTGAAAGGGAGGGAAGCAATGACTTCATTTTTTTTTAGTAGCAGCAGTCTTCATTCAATTTACAAGTTCGCCGAGCCGTCACAACGTCTTTATATACGTACACTGTGCACTTTTTATTGAATGATCTTTTATCACTTGATAACAAATTTGTTGATATCTATTTCCACTAAATTTGGAATTGAAACATTGATTTTTAATTGATTTCGAAGAATCGGATTAGTTATTGGGCTAAGGGAGTATTCCTGAAGGGTAATAATAAATAACTTAAACGCAATCGACAAAGTAATCGATTTAATAAAATTGGTTATATTTTAGTACGCAATATTGATGACGGTAGTGTTCCACGTGTTGATCAAGTACATATTACATATGCACGATTTACGCAGTGTTCATCCATGGGAAAACAAAGCTGTTTATTTGCTGTATTCGGAACTCGTTATCAGTAAGTTCACTTCCAGTCAAGTTTATTAACGGACGCATATCTGATAGGTGCATATCAACATCTGTATTAGAACAAAAAGAATTTCTTTTTATGATTTGGAATCAGTCCCAAAATGACAGCTATTGACAGCTTGCAGTGAAACCTGCGCATAAGAGATAAAGCGCAGCATTTTGCATTACTTGCTTCAATTTTATGGTGCTGCGGGTAGTGCATTTCCGGTGTATTTGCACTTCGATTATTTGTTTGATTTTGTTTTTTTTTTTTTTACAAATTACACTCGCAAAGCACTGCGATAGTACATGTAGGTAGGCAGTCCTCTTATCTTGTGCACCGTTTTATATAATCGGCGATTGCTTGATCCCTATGAGATACACCCATAGCCAAACGATCATTAAGGGAATGTGTGGAATTGAGACTTCTTTTGTTTGAGTGCGTCATTTGATGAGGTGGGATCCGAGATTGATGGGAAAGCCCAAACTTAATAGATGGGAAAGCATGTATAGTGGATTGGTAAGATGATTTGTTGTGGTTGGAAGTGCCCATTTGGGACGAGGTTCCTTCTTATAGTTACGTGATATGTCTTTCTGAGTTTTGTAAATTGATCCATGAGATCGAAATCTTTTCTGCTTGTAAACAGACAAATCGAAACTTCATATAACCCTCTCATTTTCTTCCTTTACAAAAAGGGTTCTTCACAGAAGCCATTCAGATCTTCTGCGTTGCGTGCTTTATACGGTATTCGTTGGTGTGATGATACGATTACACACTTTCCCACTTTTCTCGATTCGACCACTATATTTGACGGTGCGTGCCTTCCATAAGGCTGTGAATGATGTGATTCTCTCAAGACGCGCTATACACGCCATGAACAATTTGTTCCCATTGGCCACTGAGCAGGAACTTACACAAGGTAACATATTTTCTCTGTTTTCTTCTTTATTCAGACTAGCGCATGTTCGACTTGTCTACGTGTCACACTTTGCCACATATCCCACCAATTTAGTTGCAAAAAAACAGGATGAAAATAGAGTCATCATGAACTAACAAATAACGACCGTGATGTATTCTTTTATTTGTGCATTTCAAATGCACACCCACGACAGATTTGCACATTACACACAAATACACACACACATATTTGTACACTTCAAGTACACGTACACAACAAACACACGTTTTCGGCGCTCGCAACGATAGAAAACGAAGCTCTGCATAACAGGCTGGCGCCCGCGGCGCTCGCCAAAACAACAGGCGATGTGTATCGAAACAGGCTGGCGCCCGCAGCGCTCACCAAAACAGCAGCAGAAATAAGTGCTTTCGGGTCGCGCTCGTCAGGAATGCAGCGGAACCATATCATAAGGACCCTAACGGGTACTGCTATGGTAGGCTGGATAAAGTGTTGGCAGAATGAAAAATATGCAGGCATAGTAATAGCCTAACCGGTTGTCGCGATATAAATGAGACAAAACTTACGCTTTAATTTCTCTGTTTTGTCTTTCATCGTGCACCTCAAAAACTGAAAGTCATATTTTGTATAATATTAAAATGTTTGCTTCCTCCTTTCTCATTTGTCTATTTTCAATTATTCTTTTTAAATGTTTGGATGGACACTTAAGTTTCCTATTGTTTAGGTGACAATACTTGTATAATATGTCGTGAAGAGATGACGCCAACAAGCGGTGCGAAAAAATTGCCATGCAATCATATATTCCATTCGAATTGTCTTCGTTCATGGTTTCAACGCCAACAGAGCTGCCCAACTTGTCGTACTGATATTCTCGGTTAGTGATCACTTAATGGTCAAGTCACTGACGTTCATCATAAATTTCATCTTTGCACTTGCGAAGAAATTCAAAAGTGACAAATTTCATATGCGTATTCCATTGTCGCAACAAAATGATTTTAGGTTGAATCAAACTTGTATCTTTAAAAGGCTCTTAATCGTTGAGCAGCTGATATAGGGCAGCTGTTATAATTGGTGTGGGCATGCTTGCTTTAAAGTGAGGAAATTTTTATGCAGTTACATAAATCAATTTTCATTCAGCTATTGCTACTCGTTAAATGGGAAATACCTATTCAAGTATATTTTATTCAGTAAAAGCGATACTATTTCATTTATGAGACACTATCCATTCAACCATTGCTGTTCGCTCTACTTTCTTTTGAAAATCTCTTTGAATGCACTGAGAGTTTTCTCAAAGCTAGTAAGGTTGAGTGGCGCGTATTGCTGCATACATTTCGGGCGGATATTTCCTACATGTGTATTACAGCTCAAAGACGTGTACCAGCATCGGCAACACCAGCAAGACCAGCAGCCGGTGGAGCACCAGTAGGTGCAGCTGAAGGTGGCGCGCAGCCTGGAGCAGCTAATGCAGCCGAATTGCCACCAAATATGTTTCCGTTTATGGCACATCATTTTGGATTTCCGCCTCCACAGCAACAACAAAACAACAATAATACTAATGCAGGACAATCGCAACGACGGGAAGGTGATGCCGGGCAAGGAACAACGCCACAGCCAAACGCGCAGCTTCCATTTCCGCCATCATTTGGTTTCATGGTGAGATGATTTATTCTACTGTGATGTGGTTATCCACAGCATGAAAATAAAGCTGGTTAAAATTTTAAGTTTGGGAATTTGTTTTTAAAATAATTTACGAACCTTCTCCTGAAAGTGTTGATCATCTTAGATTATATTCATGTAAGTATTTGATGATGTGGTAAATGGTTTCGAGTGTGACATGATTTGATATGAGAAGTTAGCTTTGAGATTTCCTAGTGGAAGTCTTACTTGTCGTAAAGTTTGTAGTTCTGAAGCGAACAATTTCAACGTAAATTGAAAATTTTTTAGCCGCCTCCTGTTATGATGATGCCACCACCGGTGCCGTTACCTTTACCACAACCTCCATCGTTTGCCGGACTCACCGATGCCGAAGTTGCCGCAATGGAGGGTCATGAACGTGCAGCCGTAGAGGCACGAGTGACATGCCTCAGAAATATCGCCATATTGCTTGATGCAGCGACGATACAACTTCAACAGTATACGAGTATTGTGCAAGCATTAAGGTCTGAAATTTTAGATTTTTGCACGAATTTTTTCGGTTTTGTACAGAATCGACTTGGAGAGGCGTGAGTGAATTATAAGCTTAATCTTTATCTCCTCTTGGAAACCAGCAGATATATGAATACATTTCTATGAACTAGTAAAATCTTGGGAACCAAGGCATTCAAAATAATTAGCTCCCACCCTCCTGCCCCTTCTTCCGATCTCCGTCTTTTTGGAGAGGTGGGATGGATTACCTATAGACTGGGCTTACGTCGTTATAGAAATGGAATAAATTCATCGCGCTGTGATAGGTGGGATTCGATTTGTTAGTTCATAAATTAGCTAGATGCTACTTTATGGGTCTGTCCGTGGGAATTAGCTTCGAGTTATTGCGTGGTTTTTCTAGTCTTATACTGTAGTAATTCGAAGCACGTATTTGCTATAGATCCCTAAAAATACCATTTAAATCAGGTAATGTTGCCGCTGCGATGAACAGCGATTCATGCATGTCATATACGTCATCTCCGTTCCCCCACTGTCGCCGTCCTTTACCGGTCTTTCTATAAGTGGAGGGCAGACAGGAAAGGGAGTTGGGAAATTCGATGAGCATATTTGTTTTTCGGTGAACTGATACTTTATAAGTGATTGGTGACTGAATCGTTTCCCTTTTTAGTGAATTTTTGACGAGGGAAGGGTAGGTAAAGTTTCCAAGTTGCAGTTGAGTATTTACCAGAAAACTTGTCGAAATGTGTTGGGCTAAAGTGAGAACTGATGAGGTAATTAACTACTCATCAGTAGCCCACATCTCAATTTCAAGAAGAGGAGCAGCGTTATTCAAATCACCCGAGGATGAAACTTGCTGATTCCATTAATAATTTTGGAATATTTTAATATTTCACGATTTAAAGAGAGGGCTGAATTGAATCTTTACTCTCAGTGCCATATATATTTTCAACGTTGCTTATTTTGTCAATTTATTGCACACGATATTATCAGATTCATATAGATGTCTTTCAGTGTTTTATTTTTGGAGTCGCTCTTTGACGAATATAAGACATTTGTTCGTCTCTTTTTACCTCAAGGGCTGCATCGTAATGGAAATGTAAGAGGAATATTTTTAGTGTCCCTAATGTCGGGGCAACGATGGCACCTCCGAACGATCAAGCAGTACCTACTTCAAATGGTTCACAGGAGCCGACAACCACTGCGAAGCCCGGAACAAGTGGAATGAGTCAAGTTTCGACGAATCACACGGCTTCTACAATTACGACGCCAAATAATTCGAATTTAGAATCCAAGAAAGCAACGACGCTAACTGCGACGAGCAGTGAGTCACACACGTCAAACGGAACAGCGGCCGCGTCAACAGATGTGTCGGACTTACGTCAGAGGAGGCTTCAGAGATTCGCATCCACGCAATCTAATACGAGCTCGAGCTCACCAACTCAACAACAGGACAACCGCGAACAGCACTAGTGAGGGTATGTTTCAGTTAGATGCATCGTTATGTGTGGATATTGGATGAAGATATTATTAGCGGCTGGTGTGGAGTTGTTATACATGGTTCATTAATTTTCATGTGTTTCTGGGTAATTTTCGTTAATGCATTAGAAGGTATGGACAGGTTTTTGCCTCAAGGCGTTTTGGTAATGGTTGAAAGCAATGATTGAGTGATCGGTCGTTTTTTTTGCATACATCGGTTGGTTCGATTTTGCACTTAGCTGAATGTGCGATAGCACAAATGTTTATTTGACTCTTGAAAATGGAACTTTCATTTCTAAAATATATGACCGTCAAGCTGCTTCGATTTTTTCAAAACTTATAGATGAGAAATGCAATGAAATTTGATTGAGTATTACACTTTATTTAAATAAGGCAACAATAGCCTAGGAGATATGAGGTGATCATGAGGAAAGCGGATGAGAGGAGGGAATTCGATATGGGAATGGAGGAAGAATTTCGTTGCTTTGTACTGTAATCGGTGTTTATCAACGAGCCTTCAACGGTGATAAGTATTGTTTCTAGTTCTTAGTGCGCGGTATGTATTGTCTAATCGGTCGCCGATCGCATCCCTCATTATTCTTAGTGTTGTTATGGTATATGAACAGGTAGTTTAGTAAACGGAAACCAAATTCGATTGCATAAAACCTTGAATTTTGCATTTTGCATAGGAAGATGAACTGCGGTCGAAATCGGATCAGTGGCCCATTTCAAGGTTGACGAGACCAAGGCTAGTTAGGAGATTAAAAAGTTGTATTGCAGATGGATTAGTTTTATGCAATTGCATATACGACTATCGAAGTTATTTTTTATCCTTTGCGCTTACAATATAGTCAGGAGGTAAGGAGTTTTCAGGGGGAGGGTGCGGGGTTTTCAGTTGCAAAAAAGGCTCGTGATGTTAGCAGGTGATTAAAGAAGGTAGAGGTTGGTGGCTGTTGCGCAAGAAGGTTCATATCATGTTCTATGCCGTTCATATTAAATTATTTGCTAAACATTGCGCAATTTCCGGCGCCTTTAATGTACAGCTGCTATCTGTACAGTGTGGAGTCTTTCCATTTTAGATGATAGAGTAGGAATAAGAACTTTTGCAGAATTTAATGCAGAAAAGTTTAATGCAGTACAAGGCGCTGTTGTATTATATTCTTTTTGAGGTTTTTTTATTTTCATTGGTTGCAGTTATTTTAATCCGTGATTTTACGTGGTTCGTGTAATTCAAGAGTTTCAAGATTTATAGCACTGGTTTCTTTTAGTTTATCGTATGCTCACGTCTGCTAAATTGAGTATAGTGGGAATTATTGTAGTATGGGGACGAATTGTTGCTTTTGAGAGAAAACCATCAAAACATCAATGAAAATAATTTTGACTGTCTTGATGATTCATGATTTCTGGAAGACTGAATAAGCATTAGGCTTTGTGTAAATTACCACTTTGAACTTCAGAGGAGGTGGTCATTTATTGCCGAAGTGATATTGAAGGAGGTATAGGGAAAGAGTAACCAGCAATCTGATGTGATGCTATCTCGAAACGAAAATATGAACTTCATGTTGATTAGTATCCTGCAAAGAGTTTTTTCATGGCTTAATAGCTGTTATAGTCCTGCTCTTATTCTGCTACATAATCTGCAAACCTAAAGTATGAGTGTCTTTTGAATGGACCTTCAGTTTACGCTGTTTTATGAATTGAATATGCAACGTTTGAGATCAATGAGATGGAACTGTTGATAAGTCTAATGTGCCGGGTTTGATTTGGGACGGGAGCGGGTGAGAACTAAGACATCCGGTGGATTTATTTGTGATCATCTCGGAGTGTTGATGCGTTTTTCGCTTTGTTTTTGGTTTGTCCACTTTTGTTGTTGAAGCTTTCAGGGAGGAGAGGGGAGAGCATTCGGAAACAACGAAAACATCCTTGCTCGAACTTCTTTTTTTAGTATTCTTTCAAACAGCTTCTGCAACTTCAATATTTTAGAGCATTTTTTCTTCCGTGATTCCACGGGTCATTTTCTGAAGCAGATACCTTTGCTGATATTTGTGGCGAGTCGGTGGTTTACTGAAAGGAAGTAAGGATGGGTTTAGGTGATGGTGTTGGAGATGGGTGGACGTGTATCACTGCTGGCACACCCGCTCGCATTGTCTTTGCTTGCCCGGATTGTTGTATCGCATGTTGTGCCTTTTGCTGTTCCATTTGAGTTGCCATGTGGTTGTATTGGGCGTGGCTTGGCTTCGGTTCTAAGTTTCGTTGATGGTCTATAGTATTGCGCTGGGCCTAATTTATTTCTATTCTTTGCATGGCTGGATACAATTTATTTTGTGCCTATTTTCTAGCAGTTTAAAAGGCTTGGTCCATTCTTGGACCAGATACATTTTGGAAGTGCATTTTTAACGCTTTTTCAAATCCACACTTGCAGGCTGATTCCATTAAAATTCCGAGATTGACGTATATTGTAAGATGGCCGTCTATATCCATCACCTTTCACGCTAACGTCCGTAGGCAGATCACTTCCCTTTGGCTAACATCTAAAAAGCTAAAAAATTTTCCAGCTGGCAACTTATCGTAAAGATGCTAATTATGTATACATCTGGCGGACTGCAAACATAAGCCGACTGTCCACGCACATCAGTGGCTATTGTATGAAGGCGAAAACTTATGGATTCTACTTCATAAAATTTTTTCCCTCACCTGTGATTAAAAGATCGTAGCTGGCTTTTATATGGTGCACCTGTCAAAAACATACTCTACCTACTCCACAAAACGTTTGCTAAATTGGCTAGCACTCTTAGTTATATCACTTCATTCGACTGTAAATAATGAAAGTAAATATTTTACTTCTCAACGTAAAATTTCATGAAAGTAGATACATCTTAATGTTAGCTACATCTCAGTGTGATTCCAACACATATAATACACAACCGTTGCTGATTCATTACAGAAAAACTCAGTATCACCTCTTGAAAACAGTCATTAGTCCAGTTGGCTAGATCGATTTATGGCCAAGTGGTCAAATGGTTAGATCGGTTTATGGCCAAACGGTCAAATCGTTATAAAGTGAAGTAATCAAATCAAATCGAGTCATTCAAAATGGCATATTTTCTTTGAATACTAATCTGAGCTTTTAGGTTTTATAAGAACACCCGATTAATTACCAGCTTTGGTAATGATAAAGTGAACTGTACAATAACAGAAATCGCCCTTTCATGCCATAGTTTGGCAGTCGTGCCATCTATGAAAGAGGGGACCATTTGAAAAGGATGCGAGTGAAGCAGGAAAGAGAGGGCTTTAATTTTATTTTTAAATTACATGGGTGGGGAAAAATTGAACTAAACTTTTCGCCTGAAATTACTTCTCTTAGCAGTATTCACTAAAATTTATATAGTGTTGCCGCGTATAAGAATCAAAACCACTATCAATTAATTTGCATAATTTGTTTCCGTTTTGTATTGCACTGATAAGTTTTCAAGGTGTACAGCAGGAATGATCAGATCACACATAACGATTATAGATAAAACAAATCGATACAATTATTACAAAAGTTGTGCTTCGAAAAAAATAGTGATAATATATTTGGGAAAAAATGATGCGAAAAGTGTCCATATGTTGCCCAAATAAGCAAAAATTGCTTGAGGCATCTCAGTTTTGGGTTCACATAATATTTCATCGATGGTTTATGTAAGTCTTCACATCTTACTTTATCAACGCTAATAAAATAGAACGCAGTGAGTGACGTAAATGAAAACCTTAAGACGGTGTTTTAATGCTCACGCAATGCCCCAATAAAGTCACAGAACCTTCTCGTAAAATATGCCATTTGGGACGTTCTATGAATACTATCAAGATGTAATTCTGCTATATTTCATGATATCGGGCGACGGTGAAAAAATAGACATTAGGTTTGTTGTTGACGGCAACGCGACATCCGCCATAAATGGCATCGGCCATCCCCGATGACCTTTCAACTAATATCAACATATTTATGTATATGTATATGTATATATGTATATATATATATATATACATATATACATATATACATATATACATATATATAT
>JAAVTS010001341.1:0-23313 GCA_022845575.1 Baylisascaris ailuri
TCGACAAAAAGATAATTGTAAGTATCGTTTATTACAATAGTTCGTCTCGTAAAAAAGTGAATATTTTTACTCTTATTTATACTATAAAAACAATACTGAAATTCTGAAAAAATATATTTGTTTGGATTTTTCGAGAAATTTCCTTTTTCTTTTTGTCATTCGAAGGTATAAAAAAAGACTGTAACATCACACCTCCAGTGGACAGCTTTTCATCCGTTGTGTTATACCTGTACTACCTGTCCAACAGTTTGGTTCCACATAGACTGTTTAATGTACTTTTTACATTCGTTATTCCTACTTTAGAAAATAGAATGAGCATGCTGTCTTATTGACATCTAAGAAGGAAACGTGCTACTCTTTAGTAAATCCTGAAAAGCGCATTTCGAAGGGAATGCATTTAAAGCTGCCCAATGAGAGATATGCGAAAGTTTAAACATGAAGGGTAAAAAGTTTGAACCTGAAAGGTAAAATGTTAAAACCTGAAAGGTAACTATACTTCATCATATCAAGATGTTGCATTCTTCTCAATAAACGAATACTAATGTGAGGTGAGCGCGGTAATAACGAAAAATTACTTGAAATAAACATCGATTTCATGTGGAATTATTTTACTGTAATTAATATTTGTGGAAAAATTGTTATAATATTGATGTTTTATCGCCATTTATGAGAATTAATGCTACATATCCGGTCATCGGAAGTACTTCATTAATATGTTATCAACTCTACTTACTCCAGTCACTATAAACATTACAAAAATTTTGTGTGTGCATACAAAATAAAAAAAACGTGTTTCAGTGTCTGCCGCAGCGTGGCTTGAGACGTTAGTCGAAGTGCTTGATAACGTACCACTTTCCGCTATTAAACAATCGGTTCGTTATTAGCTTTGAATTCTGCACTTTAAATATTTTTTAATATTCCTTTTATTTCGGTTAACCAATGTACTGCATTATCCTATGAATATTTGCGAGTTTTAATAAAAAAGGGTTTACAAGTCCATAGATTTATATATGTTATAAATTAGTAAGGTGCCTTTTCGTTACTATTTTGTTATTTAGTAAACTTTGGAAAGTTACTGAGACTCGAATATTTCTTGCTACTTACTTACAAGGATCAAAGACTGCAGGCTACTTTCTCATGCATTTCGCATCTCCCTTCCACCNCGATCTTTTGCAAATCCATTGCATGCATAAGGACGACATTCATATTCTCACATCTACATTACGATGTGAGAGAACCCACGTCACTAATAAAGCAAATTGCCGAAAATCCACAAAAGCTCGTCAATGATAGTGCCTCAACGATTTAAGGACCGATCCTTTGAGTTCTAAGTTGTTGTTGAATGCATTTCTTTAAACCTGTAGATACCTTCCAGATAACATTGGTCTAAAGCTATTATTTAGGTAACGAAACCGGTATGATGAGCAAAAGCAGGAAATCTGTTCAATATTTTTAGTGTAGCGCAGCGTAATACTTGTTTTAATTGTACTTGTTTTTGGACTGATTCTACGGAAACTTTCGCATTAAATCTACGGCATACGTTATGTGACAACGTCATTCACAAATAGCCAAAGAAAATTGCTATCATAAAATTCGATTCAAGTTCACTTCTAAGCAATTCCATGCTTGAAGTGAAATTATATAAATACATCTATGAGATAGATGATATTCATCGATGAGATGATATTGAATTAAAAATTAAATGTGGTAAATATTATATCATTGTTTTACCCATAAAATTTGAAAAAAAAATCAATTCTCACCAAAGTATTCTGCTCGATCTAAACATTCCAATGAACATTATTTTTCCTAGAAATAAGAGCTTTTAAAAGACTGCTTGCATGAGGCTATCGTTTTTTTTTTATTAGATATAATTCTTGAGCGTAAAATTTTAGTATTTCTTTCATCTTCTTGCAAAATGGTACCGACACAAAGTGATACAATTTTTTCGCATCAGTGCTATGTTTTGAATGCAATTTTGCACCTATACAATTTTATTTGTGTTTTTTACATGTTTATAAATCTTGCCCATGCTCAGGTGTGCTCCACTGATTGTTTATTTGCCACTGAGAAGTGTGATCTTTTAAAGCTTGAAAGTATTGACCTCTATGTTCCTATCCGTCATGAAACATTGAAAATATGATCTAAAATTCCCAACTTTATCTGGTTTCCTAAAGCAGCCTTCTTCCACTCGACCGTCTTTTCTATGAGCATACAATTGCTTACTTGCAACCTGAAGGTTTTGTTACAAACCGTAATCTCTTTGGCCCAATGCTATCTGTTTGCAAATTTTCCATATAGTATGATGTGAAAACTATACAGTAAGATGTTTTAGCCATCTTTGCATCATATTTTCGTAGCTACCCTGTTGAGTTATCGTATCCATTGAACCTAAGGAGCCTTCCGTCAGGGTCAAGGGTTCTAGTGATCCATGAGGGAATGGGGAAAATGTTCAGATTTCAAAAAATTTGAACGGTTCATTTCCTTACTGAGGATAAAAACAACGACTTTTTTTCATATTTTATTGCTCGGAGAATGAAATTTTCTATAAATACAAATTATTGTCGCCAGTGATTATTATTACATAAATAAACATACTGGAACTTCAAAAAAAAATGTTTTCAATGAAGGCTTACGAGCCTCTGACGTTTTCAGCAGGTTATGGTTATGTCCATTCCCGCGTTACCTACGTTCCCCTCTTCCCTCCCCCTTTTCCCATCCTTCTGTCTTTGATATACACTACAAATGGCATTCGATTTACCAATGGCCACATTGTATCTTTACTCTGCTTTGTTAGAGAAAGCTCCTATTGGGCATCACAGTGAGTCTATAGGAAGTCGAAACCACTTTCAGCAAACTGTAATAACTGAGCCAACAGTCAATTCACTGAATGAAAAAATTATTTAAAGCGTTAAAAGCTCAACGATCTGACATTCATTAGACATAGTTTTAAGACCGTAAATCATGGCGAAGCCAGAAGTTTATTGAAGGAAAAAATGCGATATTCCAAAAAAGCCTCGAATTCATCTGTTATCGCTTTCAGAAAGTAGTGTTTTACACAGTCACCTCCCGAATTCAGCTTCATCTTCCCGAATTTAGTACCCTCTGCGCAACTTCCATTTCATGAACGTGAGAGTTCTAGAGGTCTTGCAAGGATGCAAGGGCTTATAAGGTGTTTGCGCGATTAAGTACCATGAAGCATAGTTAATAACTTGTCTTCTTATCAGTGGATCATTCGACCTTTCAGGTTAATTAAGCACGTTATAATTTGGAATTTTTTTTCAATTTCCAGTGCTTGTTATTTTTTTCCATGTTAGCCTCTAATATATTTTCATCACGTTACAATTAGTTCAATCTTTCAACTTACTTCAACCTTTTAATCCTGCAATAATATACCGGTTTGTGATCTGTGCGCGATTGTAGTTTATGATTCCCCTACAAAAAGGATGGCTTTCAGTTGGCAAGTGGACACATTATAATATCAGTCGTTTTACTTATCTATCAAATATTTATGGGCAGCTGATCGGATGGCAGCCACAGAAAAGTTGTGCCCATCATATCATTCACTGCAGTCACTTCTTTCGTTGTATCTATAGGGTAAAAAAATTTTGAGGTTTCAAACTTTATAGGATTCTATAAATTAAGTCCGTAGAACTAAAATACAGTAAAGTTTAACAGTGCAGGAATTTTAACACGCAAGAACGGGAATCCTCTTGCATTATTCAGTTTTCAATGAGTGTTTGTATATTCATTTTGAGTGTTATGATCTTATCTATTACATTACTTTTAGTTGTTTATTATCATAAATGAGGGGTATTTTGAATATATTTTTGGTTAGTGAGTTACTTTTTTATAGGTGAATTTCTTGTGGATCAGCCTAGAACCGCTTTGGTGGGAAAAACTGGCTTCGAATATGAATTGTTGCTGCAGTTTTATTAATGGACCCAACAGGTTAATGAAGCAATTATAGCACACCTCGTTCCCACTCCCCTCCCATTCGCCTTCCCACTTTCCCCTTCTCTAATGACAAGAAATGGATGAAATATGGCAATGAGTACATAGTGCATTCTAGCAATTGTATTTGTTGAGCATCGCTTAGCGTATACATAACATATATTGAGTTTGTTGTAGGCTAAGTTCATGAATGGGATCAATGAGGAAGGGAAACTATGCAAGAAAGTTTATGAAAGAAATGCACAAATTTTTATTTGTTTGACTTGAAAACTTTCTTCATTCTTGAAAAAAAAAAATGTGTCGCTACAATTATTCCATTCGTCTTTCAATCGTTGTTACATTATGAGAGAGAGGTGGAGAGAGGAGAAGGGGAAGAAGAGAGAGATAGAGAGAGAGAGACGGAAATGGAGAAGAGCAAGAAGTAGGGAGAGGAAGACAAAGATGTGGTGAGGAGAGAGGGGAAAGTACTGAAAAGTCAAATTTAAACTATGATACAATCAAAGAACATTTGAATAGTGAAACGTGTAGAATAGATTTCCGGTGACATATTAATTTAATTTATTTTTAACTTTCTTCATTTCTATTTCTCTACCAAAAAAGTTTGCTTGTTAATATATAAGAAATGTTGAGCGTTCATTGAGTAAAAAATGGGATCATTTATATTCTAAAAATCAGCTATATATTTTGAACCTCGGATTTAAGATTATAGCGTTGTTTAAATAATTAGTGACTGTTTACTTCATTATCATTTACTTACTTCATTTACTTACAGTAATGAAGCATTTACTTACTTATCAGTTAATTTATCACCACTGTTAATAGTAAAGCAGCTATTTACTTCCTAGTTACTCTACTAAAAGTAATTGCCGCAATAAGTTACTCTGCTCAGGTTTAAGGCGCACTTGCACTTTCATCTTATACCGCTAGTCACAAAAGATGAGTTCTTCGTATGAAGTTTATATAAACGATTAGTTCCTAGGGGAAATGTAAAAAGCGCCTATTGCGCCAATTTCACCGATAGAAATACCTAACCTTTCAATCATATAATAAGAGGTGCACCTAGCTCATACTATTATTCCATTAAAGGAGTAATTTTACAAATATAAGTTTAGTTGTAAGTTAGCATTGGTAAATTTTTTCGATAAGTAAAAAAATTACGTGGTTGCTATTTACTTCGTATTCTCTATAAGATCATTGAGAATGATTGACTCAATCGTGACTCATGTAGTATATGACGATAGATATATAGAATGGATTGTAGTGATGACTCATTGTTGCTACAATTATCTCTCCTCTAGCGTCGTCTTGACGCAATTCTTTTATCCCGATATCATTGTAGATTTTCAAGAAATCTGATGCTTCCACAACAGCATTTTCAGATTAGGTTGTCCACATAATATGAATAGTTTGCGATTCTCTTACCGATGTACTCTGAAAGGAAAGAGAAAAGGTGCGGAATGAGATCGAATCCTGTTCCTTGCAAATATAAGTCAGCTTCCGTATAGTTTTGCCAAATAGCCGAATATATCAGCGTTTTATATAAACGATGGATATTAGTGCCGAAATTCTGCAGATTTTACCAGTGGCTCTTTCACAAGCTGAACCAACACAACGTGTACAGAGACGTGTGATTGCGACAAAACTAATCGAGAAATTGTGCACCGTTTTACCTGCATTAGAGTAAGTTCATTCGTTTTTATTTTCCTTATATTGATTTATTTCACTCAAATACATATTATCTCCATCAAGATGATTGCATATTTTATATGTAACTTGCCCATTGATAATTTTTTATTCCTAATTTTCATTCATTATTTCCGCATTTTCATCTGATTTTCATTTGTTGATTATTTCTTTTGACGAATTTGAGAAGCCTAATAGCCTTATCAAATACTTGAAATTCATCGATGGGCTTTAATCTGTCATATTATGATAAGCTTAATCAACAAATAAGAAAAATGCTCTGAAATACGTCTCATATATCTTCATATAAATCCCATGCAGGGCATAGCTTAAGTAAACAAAATGCAATAAAAACACAAAACAATAAAAAAAAACAATAAGAAAGCTTTAAGAGTCATTCATTACGCTTTTTTAAAGTTCAAATGATAGTATTTAATATTTATTGATAAAATATTTGTTGTAGTAATATCATAATTGTTGAGCTGAGCTGAAAATTTCAATGATTTCTTATTGAGTTCATGAATTAAATTACATCCGCGAGAATTCTAGTAATCGATGTTTGTTTGGCTCAAGAGTGAATAATAGTGTTGATGATTGTAGGCAGCTCATATAAACTATTCATTCAGTATTCACTTAGGCAAACAAATATCACTTATTTCCGGATGCGATCCAGTTTTTTTTGGCACCACTCGCCCTGCTTTTATTTTTGATCACATTTTACCTTTCATGAATTTTCCTGTCGATGTTTGCGTGTTTTTGCAATTTTCGGCAGCACTTTTCGATACATATTGGGCACGTTTTATTGTTGCTTTCGCTATTCAGTTGTAATGAATTCTTAGCCATGTTATTTTTTGTGTGCAAAAATATTTGTTAATTCTTAATTTTCCTCTTTTCTTATTGATATTCGAACTCACGACGTTCATGTTATCGCCTTCAGGGGTCGATTTATTTCATCGATGCCACGCTTTTAGTTTACTAATCAATAAAGCATTCATTGCTAATAAATGCCTCTTCATATCACCTTTCCTCCGCTTAGATGAAAAAAAATTGTAAGGTCGAGAGAGAGTTAGAACTTAGACTCGTTTCGGGTTCGTCGAATGTTGACGAGTCAATTCACCGTTGTTCCACTTTGGAGGAAGGTCAGGACTTACTTCATCTCTCTTGTCCTTCTGGATGGAAGGTTGAATCAAGGAATCTAGTCGGAATCTACTCACAATTGACCGCGTAAAAAGTCAGAATGAAACGGTGAATGAGATCAGGTGCTGCGTGGGTGGGTGCGTCGAGAAACAACAAAAGAGTAAATTTTTAAGCGATGAATACTATCGAATTGAATAATTTCGTTTCGTCATTATTCATCGCATAAAAATTTGCTCTTTTTTTTATTGTTTCTTAATCGCAAATAATGTGGTTTATTGGACTTATGTCATTTTAAAAGCGTACTAATGGAGCTTGCCAAAATCCGTTTCATAAACAACCCTGATAAAAACTTTCAATTTGATCAATCGATTTCTGAAGGGATTTCAGATATATGTTGTGATAGGCAAAAAACTTATCCGCTTGCAGGATTTAAACCTTCGACTTTATGTTTTACTAGTAGATGCTGCAACGATTGAGCTATTAGAAGCGGATTCCCTCCGTTTTTCTTGGTATGCTTGGGAAGAAAATTTTTGCAAGTATTGTTGCTATTGAAACTTGTACAAGACCAAAAAAATGCAAGCGGATTTTCAGAGCAAGATGTATGATATAACTCACGTGTAAGCTATAGGTAGTTTCGAAAATCTAATCTTGTCTTAAAATTCCAATGCATTATGTATACATCAAGTCGTGTTTTACTATTGCTTGAGGTGGGAAAAAAGACTGTTGTATAGACAATTTGACTGAATAATTGGTCAATTATAACTCGATAGAGAATAAAAAATTTTTATTACTTCCTCGGAAACCGTAGAAATGCAAGGTCGGATAGGCGCAATTGTAAAAGCGCATATCTGTGGATTGCTGTGGCGCGCTTTTCCGCTTTTTGCTTCAAAGAGCCAAACAACAAAGTTATCTTTTGGGTAATTTTACTTGCATTACTCTTCCAACATGCTTGTCATCGCTGTGATCGGTTTTTTAAGCCATTAAACAGAACAAAACTCGAGTCAAGAAGAGTACATGAGGCAATTTTGGTAATGCTGGCGTTTGGGTGGATAATTTCCAGTAATGAGAGACAGTTATATAATTTTTTTTTTTTTTATAGACCGCAATGAGTTGAAAAATGAAAACTGGTATATGGGGACTTGATTTAAAAAAAATCAATCGCTTTTGCTTGGCATAGTACCAACGAGCAATTCTCAGCGGTTGCCAACTATTCAATCCAGAATTCCTCTTACCACTCCCTCCCCTTTTCATATTCTTCAATCTCCGTTTACATCTTTGAATTTCAGTTCCACCGCGGTCCTCTAAAGTTCTTACAAAGTGCACTTTGCAGCATAATATTTGTGCTTATGATATGTGCGCATTGATATCGGAAATATATCACTGACAAAAGGAATGATAAATCTGTCTGATTCACATTCCTAAAACGTCGGCTAAGATATTGAAATAGCGGTCTAGAGCTTCATTTCCCATTTTCATGGGTGATCTAATTTGGCAAACCCATAATATCCGCTATGCGTTCCTATCTAAGTGTTTGACTAGTGTTGGCAGATCTCATTCGATATAGCACATTGCGTTTGATAAGCAACGGAAAAGCCAACAGGAAGTTTATGCTGGTATTTTTGTAACTTAATTTCCGGTGCCACTTCGTCTTATAGCAACTGTCCTCAATGGTAGCCATCTCTTTTTGAGGAGTTAAGCAGTGAAATGAATACTATTGGTAACAATGCTCAAGTGGCTGAAGTAATTTATGTTACTTGCAGCATAATTAGCTGTAATAGATGGCGTTGGCTTAAAGAGAGGTATAGCTACGGTTCATTATGAAGCGCTATACCTTCCGCTCTATCCATCTGCCCCATTGCCAACATTAGGCCTCACATTGGTTGGTATAATATTATGGTATAAGTGGTCATTTTTCCTATGACCTTCGACTAAATCCATTGCTCCCTGCATTGCCGTTTAAACTGGGAAAGCCAGTTAACGATTGCGCAGTGACATCATACGGTAAACTAAAAATATTCTTTAAAGGAGTACGGTGAGAACTATTTGCTCATTCTATTAGAAAGAAAAGGAGTAAAAACTATTTTCCCTTTTGCAGACAGCATCACTCATGTAGATATTGAGGATGAAGAGGAAATGAATTAACATACATTCTTCAGTAAATATAGTCCCTTCCCTAATAATCGCTCCATTTTACGTTTCGTTAATTATTCGACTTTTGGAAGATTTTTTCAGGGATTTAAGATTCATATGTAATCTTTCTTTTTTGAATACCATACCTCTGGGAAGAAAAAAGGAGGGGCACAAAAGATACGAAGACCTGTAAAATTTGATAGGAAAACTTTTCTAGGCCTAAATATGCCTTAGGCTAGAGTTGCCATTCGTAGCAGTAGGTAATTAATGCAGAAAAGGGAGGGAGCTTAGATGCAAAAAAATGGTCGCATTCTAGATAATTGCGCTCGACTGAGCGGCAATTGAAGCGCTATGCTTAAGCAGTGCGCGTAACGAGTTTCGCGGCGTAGCCATTGCCTTCCGCTCATCTCTCTGTTTGCTGCTTCGACGCTTTGCCTTTATATATGCACTTCGTTTGGTGGGTAGGTTTATAGGCTTTTCCTATATATGGCATTTATTTGCTGATTTTATACCAGACTTCTTTGAGCCTCATAGGTATATATAGGTATACAGGTATATATACAAAGAAAAGTTGGCGTGATGAACTAATTTCTCGTAGACAGGAGACTATTGCAAAGGTGGGAACCAAAACATGAGAGAAGTAGGTTTTCGTAATTCTTTTTTTCCCATCAATTACCTATTATTAGCGTTGTGTCGAAGTGAAAAGCGAGTCTATATTGCAGCGTGCGCAAGGAGTTGGCTCCATGTGCACAAATGCTTGCCCAAGATCCGAATGCTAATGTTCGAGGCTCTATAGCGCAACGACTCGGTTTTATCGCTCAATCACTTCAGTATGTTCAATTTATCTATTTCATATTTTATTATTGCTATCCTTTGCGATTTTTTAATACACTTTATTCTCTATTCAGAAAGTTCTTTTTTTAGGTTTCAAAAATTACTTAGTAGGGATTTATTTGTTGGTATTTTAATATCTGATTTTCTAAAATTTCAAAATTTAGCAACATTTTTTCCACTTATTTTGTTATTCTGAAATATCGATGGTGGAGGCTAGAAAGCTATCAACTGAATTTACGACACTGCGTGATATAATGCATAGAGGCATCGCTCGTTCGCATCACAATGCAGCATCCCGCACATCAGTGCTCTATGACTGCGTTAGTTCCCTGATTCGTGAGAAGACAGATAATAGGTGGTTGCATAGCCAGGTGATGCGGACTGCGTCTGTCGTAGGTGAAGGACCGGCTATAGTTATTTTATGAATCTGGAACTGAGGATTTATTGAGTTTTTAAAGGTCGCTGAAGTTGTCAGCTAGTAAAAATATTAAATTCAGCTCCCCGAGCACTTCTCCTCCTAGAGCCAACAATGCCATTGTCTGTTGATCATTTCCTCGAGAAGTGGTTAGGACCAAAACTGAACGGCCTAAGCGTTGAAGGAAAGGACGTGTGAACTGAACGAGGTTCTGAACCAAGTCCTATACTCAGTTTAATGTAAATCTACTTGGTTGCTCACAAAGCGGCAAGCAAAACAACTAACGGCAGTTCTGTATTCAGCATTTTCGAACACTTTTAGTGTGCATTTTGTCATTTTCTCATGTCCTGAATCATGAGAACATCATATCTCTAATATGTACTTGTGTAAATCTCTCTATCTCTCTGGTCCTTTAATATCTAACCAGATAGAATCTTCTTTCTCCCTCTCCTTCGCTAGCCTCTCTTCGCTCGATCTTTTACTGTTCACTTCATCTACTTCCAGAAAAGGTATAGTTAAATGCCAGAAATATATAGATAAAATTTTGTTATGTGAGGCACAATCGATAGAGGCACAGTGATCCGTAGAGCATATCGTATTTCCCACAAGTCTTGCCAAGTATTTGAGAGTGGACATCGATTGTGAAAATGCAAAAAGCTGCCAGTTGGAAAGAATAAGAAGAATTGACCGTAAAATATTTCCAAAAATGTCATCTATTTTAGGAGTGATTACCATATCTATGGTGCTATCTTACGAGTAGCAATAATTTAATCATAGGATGACTCACAAATAGATCTCATGCAATCAATGACTTTATGTGCTCAGGTCTCATCATTCATCTCAATGTCGGCTACCAGTTATCTTATCTAATGAATTTCGAGTGAAGCTATATATCGCCGACTAATTATAAAATATAAAATTTTAGCAATGCAAGCGACTGTGGAACGTTGCTTCTACCGTGTCTTATCGAACTCTGTAAGGACGATGACGTGGGTGTACGTGAAGCAATACTTAATACGGTCGCTATTTGTTTGCCACATTTTAGTAAAGGTGAGTTAGTCGACTATTGAATTGAGGCATAAAAAGTTTATTTATTCTTTTTGGGATTATTCATGGAATTTAGATAGTTTGAAATCTGAGTTATGAAGTTTTTTATTCTCGATTTTTCTTGATCTTGTTATTTCCCACTGATTTGGGAAGTGGCGATTCTAGTTTGCTGAAGCAGCCGCAACGATGTGAATGGTGTCTAATTTTCCTGAGAATAATGATTATTGCGTTAATGAATTTTTCTAAGTGTGCGCACAAAGCGCTCATGTTGCATTGTCTCTGCTATAGTATTTATGATATTGAATTTGAATGTATGTGAAGAGAAGATTGCTGAATTTTAAAAAATTTCTTCGATGGAAAACTATTTGCAAAATTATTAATTAAAATAATTTCGACAGGTTAATTTACTTCAAGTGTATAATGTATCACTCAACTATGGTACTTCCAAAGTTGTCTGGAGTTGAATTTTCTTTTATTAGTAGAAACCGTGATGCTTCTATATGTCTTCTATATGTTCATTCTCATTACCTAAACTCTAAGCTTCTCTCATCTGAAGTTCTTTGTGGAGTTTTGCAATCGATTTGAGTGTAATTCTTTCAGTTTACATCGCGCAATCTCAGCATTCGTCTGAATTCCTCCAGAGTTTCAAGAGTTAGGGATTGTTGTTATCAATTTTATTCCTGTTAACTCTTATTAATTATTATTATTAAGTATTTTCAAGCTTTCGATTAATATCTGATCTCCTAAGTATTATTGCATAAATAAAATTATTTATTTGTTTATCTATTTATTTATTCATTTATTTATTTATTTATTTAGTTAGTTAGTTATTATTCCAAGAAAACAAAAAAAAACGAAATTATATTGAAAGTAAAATTTTTCATTTTTCAAAGTGAATTATTCGTGAATAATTTTCCTACCAATGTTGAATTCGTTGTTTGCATTTTTTTTTTTTTTTTACTTCAAAGCACTGAGGCAAAGATTGCTGCTCATTCAGGTTCACTATTGGCTATAATTGTACTTCTTTTTCTCATTTATTCAGAAGAAAACCTTTTCAGCGAATAAATTTTACTGAAATTAAATAATTTTTCAAAGTATTTTAATCGATTGTCCACAAAAAAATTGAATTTATTATTGCCAATTTCAACTTTATCATCAAATTTTTTCAATAGAAAATTTCTAAAAGGTTTTTTTCTAAATGAAAGTCGATCTCATTCATTAAATGGGTATTATCATTATTTGGTGTTTACGAAAGGGACAACGAGTATTTAAGAAGTATCAATGCATTAATATATAAATTTAAATAATAATAATTAGTAATAGTTAAAACATTATGATGCTAAGATTTGGTGGATTAGCAAGTATCAAAATGATTATTCATCGAATTTAAAATAAAATAAGGCAGTTCTGCAATCAAAAAAATGCACAATCAGAGAACCTGCTCTGATCATATTTCATCATAGTGTGAAATAAAATGGAATTGATTTTTTGCCGGAAATAAACATAGTGTAACATTTGTTGCAGAGTGAAATTTAAGAGGGATGTATGTTCTAATCATCGTTTTTTTTGCTCATTTTTAAAATTTAGAAAAAAAAAAGTCCGTTGGAATCAATAACGAAAAATCCTTCAAATTCTACTCATAAATCATCTTATCCTATGTAAGGTTAATTTCTTTCCACGCCCGTTAATTTCATCATGCATCAAATTGGCGTCTGTTTTTTCTTCTCTTTCACTCTCTTAGAGCATGTTTTCAAGTGGTTGGCGCATATTTTCCTTTTTTATGCTTCATTTAAACGATCGCACAATTGGTCATTAAAAAAGAATACATACAACAAATGGAAAAATGTATTAGAGGAGCTGGCGCGATGAGTGGTTTTATCCGTTCGACGAGCCGAATATTTTTATGAACTGCCAACAAATAACAAATTGAAAACCGCTCGCAGATTTTTGCTAGCTTTTATTGACAGCAACTGTTTTCAGAGAATGTAGGCCAATGCAAATGTGGGTATGAGGGGTTAACATATATTGCGTGAGAGGTGTAAGAGAATGCATTATGTCCAACAAATTTCATTGGCTTTACATTCGGTATCTACATAATGGAATTGTAAAACAAATGGGCTCATGCGCGAATGCAAATTGCAATGTTTTCACAAATGCAAATTGCAATATTTTCAGGAATGCAAATTTGCAAATATGTAGAATATTCATTGCATAAATTTTCATAGAATGAATCGAGAATACTCGAAATCGAGATCATTTTGCGAATTTAGAAATCGGAGTTGTAACTTTGGGATGCAATAATATAATTAGAGGTGCTATTTATTTCATACCTTATGCATGGATTGTTGAAAACAAACAATGCGAAGTATGTAAATGTTTGGCATATTTATCACCTTTCCGTAATACCTGTCGATTAGTGGTTAGCAATTTGCCTATATTTGAAATATTTATCACCTTTCCAGGTGGAATATCTCTAATACAAGTATATGTAATTAACACTAAATGTTTTACAATATTGTAATCAAATTACAGAAGTGTGTAATATTTGTGAATTTAAAAAAATTAATGTTTGTATATATATTTTTTTAGAAAGTAGCAAAACTGCAATTATTCCACTATTGAAAAAATCAACAGAACAAGCAATCTTTCTACAAGATGAAACATTGAGCGTTGTCGCTAAAAATCTCGGACAATGGATCTACAATCTCAAGGTGAGCATTTAATTGTTACTATTTTTGTTGAAATATTTAAAAATTAGTTAATTAATTAGTTGCTACATTAACGATCGATTAATTATTAGCAACCTAAGCGATACAATGAGGTAAAGGCATGAAATAAGAATCGTTCTCAGAGTATATATTGCATAAAAACTTTCACTGCTAAAAAAAGTAGAGTGAAATTGTCGAATGCAAATAATCATTTACAGCGTAAAATTCAAAAATTTTGCCTTATTAATTTCATTCTCATTCAATTATTCGTATTCACATATGGTGAATATGGAAAATAAATCAAGAAAGTTGTAAATGAAAGTGGAAATTTTTATAAACCAAAGCAAGAATTTTTTCAAGTGATAGGAAAAAGTTTTTTTCAATTGGGTAAGGAATTTTTCATTTGGGTAAGAAAATATTCTTTGTAACAATCCTGAAAAGAAGCGTCATAGTGAAACACTACTACATGATGGATGCAGCTAATTTTCTTATAGATATATAATGAAATATCTAACATTTTGCTAATGGTTTTTAGCCATCTATGTGTAATCAGCCTGTTTGATGCTTTTTTATCTTCTCATTTTTATCAATGAGAAAGTCAGGAATACCGCAATTTTGCAATAAGAATTGTGTATAGCTAGCTAGTTCCGATTTCTTATTACCTCCTATTTGTTTCCTCTTCTTCTCATTCCCACCATAAAGTTTCTTCTACAATATACCTAACAACCGGAATAACAAAATACAGTTCATTAGTATAATTCTCTATGAAACCTAGCGTTTCGCTTGCATCCATCTCAGGAAGTGTAAATATTTCATTCCACTTTTTTCGTTGTTGTTTTTATGCATCAAGAATTTTTCATTAAATAAACTATTATATTTGAGGATAGTATGAGTGTAAGCGAGCGTAAATGGTTTCTCGATATGTTCATTCGGATAGCAAATCTCGCACAGCATTCCTCTACGACGAGCAATAATGACAACTCGAATACGATACATACTTTAGCACGGAGAATGTGTGCTTATAATTTTCCGGTGGATTTTCGAGGCTTTTTATAATTTTATGATATTTAAAATACTATCTTAATACAATATCAACCTTTTTTGAAATTCTTAGAGGGTGTTCATTAACTCTTACTAGAATTAGAGAAGGGGAAAGCAGGGATAAATTTTATAAGTTCTTAAAAAATTGTAATGAAAGAAAGCGTACTCCATCTTTGGACGGTGGTAGCTTTTAATAGGTCCGGCTTTCTTTGACTACAATATTTCTGGTCTTTGTGATTGGTTATTTTCACTTCAAAATCTCCTTATTAAGCGGAAATGCTGCCTGATAGCCTGAAAGTAGCTATAAAAATAGGTTTAGCTAGAAACTCTTTCGATTTTTCAATCATTTTTTATTTCATTCAGCAGTTTTTATAATATATCGTCTTTTCATATAAAGTCAACATCATAGTAATTAATAATGTTATGGTTAATAGTTGCATCACAATATGTCTTTGATTCACATATGAAACTGAAGACATACATTCTAACTAACAGTCTTCAAGAACTTATGACTGAGCCCAATAGATTTCAACCGATTTGAACGCTATCTAATGATGAAAACTCACATACTATGACAACTTTCTGCAATATTCTAACGAAGTTATATATGAATTTTTTGAATGCACAAAGATAGGATAAGGTTAAAAAATGTAATACATTCTAGATGAAGCTAGCTTATTGTTGCCCAAGTTGGTGGGTAATTACGCCAAATGAAACGTAAACATCTAGCTTTACTCGTTGATTGACTAAACGATCTTTGTTTTTCAGTGCATTGTATTGGTTTATGGCGAAGAATGTTTCATAGATCGATTATTGCCCATATTTGAGGGATTCTGCTCGGATCCAGATGAAGAAGTACGCTGTGCAACCGCTGCCGGCTTTCATGAGGTTTTCATTATCATTTGGTGCTACATAGAAAATCCTCCATAAAATTTCTTCTATAAATCCGCATTATTCTCACGCTATTTTGCATAAATATTTGTTTGAAATAAATTTGCATATGATGGTGATATGCATTTGTTCGCATGTATGGTCATATGGTCTCCATACATAATTTCAGCGTGGTTACTGCTGAATTTTTACTTACAAAGGGTGATGGATATGATATGTAGTTTGGAATGACCCCTTTTCATACTATATTTTCAACTGCGAAAGAAGTTGTAGATGTTTAAAAGGATCAAAAAGCTTTCCTGTTTCTTACGTATGAAGGTGAAATTATGCAGATGCAAATCCTTTCAATTTACTGAACACGGAAGTATTTGGGGTCGAGCCTAAATGCGGTCGAGCTTTTTGATGATAGTTTTACACCTTTTATAACCGAATCTATAGATATAGGAATTTCGGAATCCTTGAACTGCGTTAATTTGCATCAATTTGTAATGTTCACTGCCTCCAATTGCAACTGCTAATATTGTATCTGCAGGTGGTGAATCTGGTGCCGAATGAGCCTGCGCTGATTCCTCCATTTATCGAGTTAATCCGTGGCGGTGCAGCCGAAGTTGTGGCGCATTTGACCGGCAATCTTGATCGCATATTGCCACCTCTTTACAAGTGTGCAAGCGATCCATCCGTGGGCCCTGTAAGTTTTCTTTTAATGCCTCCAATGATGCTCAAACCTATGTTCTAAATATGATTGGTTCGAATTATGTGATCTTCATATAAATCTTCTATTGTTAAATCTTTTTTATTGTTAGTTTCTCTTAGTTTCCTTGCAGTCCTCTTCTCTTCTACTAACCTTCCGCTTTCTATTTCACGATATATATTTACATTAATGACTCACCTTCACCAGCACTCTACCTTAATTATCTTTATTTTCCATTTTTTGAGGAAGAAATTCACTCCGCACAATTAGTATATTTCAAGTGGAAATATTTACTCATTACTATTGGTGGTTTTTGAAGCATTTAAGGAGCACATTAATCGACCATGGTCAATTTGTGTAATGGAGCACATCTGAGGATGAGCAAAGAACAAATTGAATCCCGAAACAAATATGTAGTGCATTTCATTTAAAAACACCATTACAATGGAAATGTGATTTGTTTTGGGCAAACTTCTAGGATAAGAATGCTATGAAGTCAAATTTCTGGTATTTTCAGCAGTAATAAGGTGAATTTCTGGTATTTTTAGCGGTATTATGGTAAATTTCTGGTATTTTCAGCGGATCAGTCGTGTGCAGTTGGATCGTATTCTAATTGGCTGTAATCGTTTAATTCGGGGAACAGGTTCATGGCGTGCTCATCATTCATATTTAACGAATATTGCCGTTATTCGTAAATTAATTCCTATAAAGGATCTTTTTATTAGTTTTGTTCCAATGCTCAAACAAGAAGTGCTCACTGCTGTAAGTGTTGAATTCTTTTAAATCCATTTTTCTTTTCCTACTTTTTTCTTTCAAATGCAAACTTTACAAAGTGTTTATATTGGCTCACTTATAAAATATCGCAATTTTCAACCGTCGATATTGCGCACTTTATTTCGGGATTTATTGCCTGATAAGTATAAAACTTTGCAAATTCATTTGCTATTCGATTTAAACAATAAGTTTTATCAATAATAATGATTTTTACAATTCACTGAATTTACAAAGTTAAGGCAATCGAAAATCAAACATCTAATTGGACGACATCTAAAATGGTTTTCTTCTAAATAAATCATTATTAAATCTTCAATGTGCCAAAAAAATATATCAATCGAATGTAATCCATTTGCATTCTTCGATGAATCGAATTATAAAATGAAATATTCAATGGTGCTTTATAATTAGAATATTTTCACATATTTATTATTCTTTATCGCGATTGGTGTTTCTGTTGTTTTGATTATAGGTTTAACTCTAAATGTTCATTGTGCATTTTTTTTAAATATAAATGAAAGCTGATGCAAATTCTTCAACATATTTCACTTTAAGATTTTTGACTAATGGCTTATTTGGTTATCATTTTATTAAACAAACAAATTAGCATATCAGATGAGTTGGCAGGATATGCGCTTTTAAACTCTGCTCACCTATTCACCCATCCTTGTTACTTACTGACGATTAATGA
Source organism: Baylisascaris ailuri (assembly GCA_022845575.1). Classification (NCBI taxonomy): domain Eukaryota; kingdom Metazoa; phylum Nematoda; class Chromadorea; order Rhabditida; family Ascarididae; genus Baylisascaris; species Baylisascaris ailuri. Next base: position 17,997 of record JAAVTS010001341.1, read on the forward strand.
AATATTTGAAATAATTGATTCACATTTTCAATAATTCGATCATCCATGCAAATACTACTTATAAGAAAACCTTTTGAAGATTATAGCTTCACTGAACCAGTTTGAAATATTGATTAAGAGAGTCTGTAGGGTGTATTGTTTGCACAAAAATGCATAACTGTAGCTTCAATGGTTCCCGAATCCACTTCAGGGTTCAAACTCTTAGACAGACATATATACGCATAGATACGGTTGAATTATTATACGCTGTGCAAATTCAAATCTGTGAAAGTAGATGAAAGCGTCTTCGAATATCGAGTTCGAGCTTCTGCTAGTAGCTGTCGTTTTCACCTACTGTTCAACTGTCTTTTATACAAATATGAGGGGAACAAAATTTTTGTAGAGAGATAGAAAGGAGGCAGATCCTGCCACTTTTGCTGGTTTAATATATCATCTCAGTACTTTCTTTTAATATTATATAATAAAAATGTGGCCTACTTTTCGCAACAAGTTTTGAATAATATCTGATGTTTTCTTTCAAAAGGGGATAATTTCGAACATATGATGATTAAATTTTGCCTTTTTTAAACAAATACTTTGAAAGAATTGCAAAGAATTCAAATATATGACGAAATAAATATTCGCTTCAAAAGTTCATTTACTTCCTATTTAATTAGCTCATCTGTGTTATATTTCATCTCATCTATAACTTATAAATGCGAGATAAGATTGTATCTCCATACTAATACGATGATTTCCCAGAGGGCTATCCCATGTCGAGTGGCTGCCTCGTTGACTTTACTTTTATTTATGCGCGAAAATGGTGACAAATCGGAACGTCAAACTATCGTCGACTTCTTTGTCCATTGTAAGTTTCCATAAAAATCATTTCCGTGTGTCGGCAATTATTCATTGTGTTGTAAGACTGATAAAATTTCCTCCATTCAATTATAAAAAATCTGGAATTTTTATGGTACTCACCGACACTTCCTTTTAGAATTAGTCGGTTATGGTTCACCTGATTTCGATGCCAGTTCGGGTATATGAGGTAGAATTTCACCACCATTATTGAAATATTGGTGGTAGAGATAGTTTCTTTCTTTTGTGCATTCGAAATTCCTTAAAGAATAAAATCGAAAAATGAAGGACAGTAGTTTTTTCAACTGTTTCTTCCACATATTGATCAATTAGGATTACGTTCATAGTTTTTCATGCCAGTCGCAGATAGAGTCAGTTTGCATGTATTTATNGGAGTCAGTTTGCATTTATTTGTGTATCTATATTTTTTCAGCAAAAAGAAGCATCTCAAATTTGTCTTCGACTACTCCACTCGTAGAAGTTCTTGACCACTGTACTTCAGGGCATTTTTGGAGATATAGAGCCCTGTTGAGAGCTACTACATTTTCTAGCATTTATAGAAGTTTGCATAATTTGGATTTGCATAATATGGGAAAGGTTTAAAGGGAATGAAAATACGAAATTCGCTAAGCCATCGAATTAAGAATCTAACAAAAATCGTATAAACTGATGAATTTTTTGCAGCAGTGGCAAAACATCGAAGCTGCCATCGACGGCGATTATATCTCGACATAATTCCCCTAATAATGGCCAATTTTAGTCGTTCATTCTTTCATTCGAATTTCCTCGAAACTGCTCTCAAAATGGCAAACGATGGTGTATCGAATATTCGGTTAGTTTTACACTCAACCGTATTTTCTCCGACAAAAAAAGCGTTCAATTCTTATGGCAAGAGAAAACTGAAATATTCCTGTTTGTAACTTCCTAAAATTCCAAAAATTTTTATAGATGGACTGAAATGAATTCCATGTGAAAGTGAAAACAGAAATGATAAAATCTTTCAAGAAGTTGAGCTTTTTTTTCGAATTTACTAAAATGAAGACACAAAAAAAGAAATCAAACGAATTTATTTCGTTTCATAAAAATGCTAGTGTTTTCTGATATCTGTTCGAAGTTATACTGCTTTAATTGAGATTTGATTGTAAGAAAAAAATTTGACAACTAATTGAAATAATTCTAGTCAAACGATAACACCATTATCTTATTAATGCCTTGATATGTGGAAGCTGTGATCTCTCGGAGATTAGTTTTGCGCAGAGATAATGGTTGTACACAATGTATAAGCCACCGCATTACCTCAATTGATAAACAGTATAGATGTGAGCTCATAGATAGTAATAGTGATTATTGTTATAGGTTACAGTTATGTCATCTTCTACCAAAAATAAAAGGGAATTTAATATTGCCTGACGATGAAGCTATCCTGCAGCAATTGGAGAGAATCGTTCGAGAGATGCTTACGAAAGAGCAGAATTCCTTCTCAAGGCAACTCATTCAAACGGTTTCTTCCTTTAAAATTCTTTTTCACTATTTCAACAAGTTAAGGTTCAATCTTAATGAACACTCCATTCCTTCACCAGTCCACTATATTCCTCCTCAATCCTTCACTCATTGACGATGCTAAGAGTAAGAATCTTGAAGTGTCCTTAGCAAAAGAAGGCTAAACTTAAAGGGAGAAATGTAGGAAAAATGGAAGAGAGAATTTCTTATGTAAACCTCGTTTTATACATGATTTTCTATTTCTGACCTCTTTGGCACGTTGAAGTGTACAGCACATGCTTTTGCTGTGTAGACTTCTCTGTGTAGCCATAATCTACGCTATATACCTACAGTTAGTGCGTAGACTGTTCCCTTCTTCAATATTTATTTTTTTTGCATAAATAGAAATTCAGTCAGTGATACGTTGACCGGATAGAGGAGGGGGGGGGGGGGGAAATAATGGAATCATCTTCTTGGTTCCTGACTAGAAAGCGAACTTCCATGGTTTCAGTTGCATTTTTTTCAGAAATTCACACTTTTTAAGCGGAAATTGCGGAGAACTAACGTTTGCTGACGATGTTTTTTTCGATTTTTTTCCACGAATTTCCGGGTTTCCACTCTCCTCCCGCATCTATCGAACCAGGAGAACTGGAATCCTCATTTTTCCATACCAAAATCTTGGATACGCAGGTGTTTGTGCCTGATAAGTAAAAGTACTACTGCGTACCACTTTTAATATGTGATGAATTGGTGTTTATTCGCCGGGTTTTTTGACAGATATTTACTGATTCATTGGGGTTCGACATTATAAATGGTTTGTAAAGGTAGGAGGTGAGGTGGTGTAGGCACATGTGCAAGGGTTTATGCTGTATGATTTTAAATCAATATTCCTATTGATGAAGACCACTGATGCAAGTTTAGTTTTCAAATGAATGATGTTTTTTCAGTATGCATGTGAATTATCAAGAGCGGAAACAAAGGTAAAAGCCGATAAGATGGATGAGGCAAAACTGAAGGAAGAGAGGGAATTATGGGAACGAGCATCCGACGACGAAAATAATAATGAACAGAAGGTGAAAGGGGATGCAAAAGAAGAGCGCACAAGGCCTTTGAAAGAGAACACTTCAAAGAAACCACCTGTGGGGTATGTTCAATGAATTCACAATCCTTAATAGAGAGGAGTGAAATTTTTTCTTCAGATTTTGATCATATATTCCCAGCATGAATTATGCTGATTATTTATAATAATTCTGAAACAAACAAAATTGTATCATAAATTGAACACATAAAAGAGAGCATTGAAACATCAAATATGGTTTCCCGGTCCATCACAACATCAACACCAACATCAGACAACATTAGCGAAGGCATTCATGAGCACTATTAGCTCAGTTGTTCCTTTCGTTTGGTGAATGGTGAAACTAATTTAGAAGAGCAATGCCTCTGAGTTGTTCTTAGTGCAGAATTCGGGAAGAGAAAATCACCGGAAATTCAACGTTTGAACGTGACATATGGAAATAGTTTTCGAAAAACACATATGTAATTTAATTGATGGATGTAAAAGGTGAATTGAGAAATTTAATTCAACACAAATAATTTTAATTTTAAATTAAAAAGAGCCTTAACATGTCAATATGAAAAATATAGATGTAAGGGTTTTATATGGGTTTTATATGACAACAAACTCTATTATTAAGATAACGATGCTTTTGATGTTGATTTAAATCAGTTTTAACGCTTATTGGAGCATAGAAAATTGGCTAAAATATCTTCGTTATATAGAATATCCAAGCATCCTGATTGCAGCGTCAGCAACAAAGCGGAAACGAGTCCATGGCGAATGAGAACACCTCAACCGAAAACTGCGATCGTACGTCCACAACCACATGTGGTGGTACGTAGTCCTAGCCCAATGCCACGACCGCTTGCTGATGACCGCAAATCGAAATTACACCTTGTGAATGGTTCACAATCACCTAGTGAGTTTTATTAGATCACAACTCAGGTCTGAAACTATCAGCATAAGTTAATGTGGTAGAAAAATAAAACGGCGTTTAGTTTTCGACGTATGGCTCAATTCCTGTTTCTATTGGAACGATTTGGTTAATAAGCTGAATGTGCGTGGACTCAATTGAAACAATTCACTTCAAGCAATTTTGTTGTTGTATTTGAACAGCTTTTATATAATTGACTACAGAAATCTCAAGAATGATTCCATTCACTCTTCGGTATTATCAAACTTGAAAAACATGAACACAAGTGAAGTGAAATCTCAGTTTGGCCTCAGTATGGATTCAGTTAAAATCTCGAGTATTTATAGAATTCCCAAAAATTTTCTATGATTTCTTAGAAAAGATAGTCGTTGAGGATCGAGGTTCATTTTCATGCCTGCTCTATAGTAACCGTTTACTATTGTAATGGCTGAAAATCTTTTTCAGCATTCATCTTACTTCACTAATCAACAACGTTGTTTATTCGTTATTTATTTAGCATCAGATAAGCATATTTCACGTGCAGCAGCAGCACTCGCCAATCGTACCACAGCAACATCTGAGAAGAGCAGATCCACCGAGAAGAGTAAATTACGTCCTCCATCTGCTCAAAATAACGCATCGACGGCACAAATCAATGCCAAGCCACCAACGCCCTCTCATGCACGCATCCCCACAAATCGACCAACTCGTTAGTTTTTTGATTGTTTAGTGCTTATTCGATTACTTTACTGCTTCACTACTTTTAGGCCTACAAAACTCGATTCTTTTCTATTTCTTTATTAATATTTAGTATCGAAGAAAGCTCACAGGGATGCTAATTCCCCGAAACTTTTAGCGTCAGCGTTTTTGGTGAAAGCGGGAGTGCGACAAAAATATAAATATATACAAAGTATCACTAAAAAGTTCCCGAAAATTAAAAATCACTTTCAGCACTCCACTATGCATCGCTTTCAGCACCTTTAAGGAGCCAATATGGCCTTTAAGAACAGCGAATATATATATATATA
>JAAVTS010001341.1:23368-42371 GCA_022845575.1 Baylisascaris ailuri
TATATATATATATATATATATATATACGAATTAAATCATTTTGGGAAAGTAAGGCTAGGCAAATCACCTTAGCGTACTTTTGCGCACTTTGCCGAATTTGCAACGATTGAATTAAGTTGCTGAAGTCGTCCTATTTGCCTAGCCAAAACCGTCCTATTTGTCTATAATTTTTCATCGAAAAGATCTAATCATCCTTGCTCAACAACAATCATAATTTGTTCTTGAAACTGCTTTCGGTCAAAGAAAGTTAATTTTCAGCGGTGCCTAATACGGGGTTACGACGTTCTTCAACTACAACAACCGATCTTAAAACTATGAGTGTAACACCTGGTCGATCGTCGAATTTATCGACAACACGATCTTCTAGTTCCGTTCGACGTCCCCTTCCTGGTCTTATTAAAGTCAGAAGTTTCTCAAGTATCGAGAAGATGCCTGCACATATGAATATGAAAATTCATACAATTGAATAATTTCTATCACATATATAATTTTCTCGAAAAAAAGTTCCATGGATAAATTATTTGATAGAAATTTCGGCTGATGGTGATCAAATTGAAGAAAAATTTCAGAGAAATTCTGGAAAAAGATTTCTCTTCAATTATAAAATATCAACAAGATAAAGAAATATTTGAAGCTAATAAAGAAATTCGGCAATGACTTTAAGGATTCTTTTTGAGGTGTAATAAGTCAAAAAATTGCAACTGATATGTCCATCGTATTTGACTCGATGTTGAAAAACATAGAATATGTCAATGCGTGAACTAGGTACGTTATAATCCCTTAATGAAATTGACCCGAAGAAAAAAATTTTACTGCTTTATTCATTTTTTTCGGCGTTAATTTCAGGTTGAAAATGTAAATTCAATTAGCTTCTGCTCCGTCTCTATATAGCAGTTCCGTTATCGCAAATTGCAGAAATAGAATTTTTTTTTCGAAAATTAAAACAACACTAATAAATAGCCTCGTATATATACCACATGACGTGTTATATTTATGACGCAGAAATCTATGGTTCGCATATGTGTAGTCATATCGTACCATCTTCACACATTGTTTATTTTGTATTTCTTGCTTCATATTATATACGCCTGGCAATACGATACGTGCGTTAGATTTATAATTTGCTAGGGCTACTGATAAGCCTACGATTTTTATGACCTGAATTGATATTGATATCTGACCTGAAATTTATGTCATCCTGAAACAACCGATAGAAGAAATTCGGCCATCCTTATTCCATACATTCTCATCATCGCGGAATGAAATGCGTCAGTGGTGATTTTTTTTTTAATAACACATTTATTCTAATGTGTTTCGCGAGGTTTTAATTGCAGTCGCTGCTGAAGTCGGATAGAAAAAAATTTCATTATACGATATTTCAAAAAATCGCATTGCGCGTTTTTTTTCTTCCGGCATCCATTCTGCTCGAGTTTTTCCCATTGAAGTCTTCTAAATCATCAAATAGTGCCTTCAAATGTTTTTGAGGATTCTGAATCCCATTTACATTCTTCCTGTACCTAACGTTATCACTTCATTGTTGTGCTCGCTAGCGAAATTCAGTTTGCATATCTATGCATCGTTCTTCATTGTGCTTGCTTTTTGCTTATACGTTTCTTTGCGCTCATAATGGGCAGTCGAGTATGCTATAACATTAACCTATGAAGCTAGAAATGCATGTGTTTTGGGGTATTCGAGATTGGTGGTCGATTTTATTCCAAAAAAATTGAAATCAGAAGTCCTTCTTTCGAAACTTATTTAGCCCACTTTGTCGAACGATTTAAGTCCCCACTAGCTCCCCCTACCAACTCCGAGAAAAGCCGAATTATTTGTTGGGATGCCATTTCTTTGTGAAAGGCTTATTTCTTATCCTCTCTTAAATTCAGGTTTTAATTATTGAAGAATAAGACAACAATACCCCATATCGTCATAAACAATACCCATGTTGCATAAATAGAAAAGAAATTGAACAAAGAAATCTCATTGTTTATGAAGTCATTCTGTGAAAAATATCGATCGGAAGTACTCACCCACTGTGATGATGAATGTGGGAAAATAATTTCGATGAAGTGCAAAGCGCTCCAAACGTTGAGATTCTTTGATATTCACTTTGGAGACGAAAATAAAGTCGGTATTTCAACCATCTTGGAGTCAAATTCTCTCTATACTTCATCAAAAACTCCGGCAAACTTCAGAACCGCCTTCTTTAATCAGGTGTCCGTCACTGCTTCAAAGCAAAACAGGTCTCTAATATTTAAGATTCAGGATTTAAAGGTCTTTTCCCTTCCTCTTTCGTTCACATGAGATATGCCATGTAACCATACATTTATGTAAATATAGATTTTAAGTGGTTTTAATTCGGATATCAGCGTTAACTAATGAGGAGGTTTTAGGGTTGACCGAGAAAGAATGAGTCCTGTGGGATACGAAAAATTCGCGGCAATTATTTCTGAGTTTCACTTTTTGAGAAGGTGATGAACAACAGCATGAAACGATCCTTATTTTTAGCCGAAGGATCGCTCGAACGAAACGAATCTGATTTAATATATAAGTGCTTGTTGCTTTTTATACTTTGTTAAGCACAAAAATACTCATTTCTAAGTGGTTTTCTTTTGCTTTATGAATGCCACTCAATGATCGTTGATTTATATGTTGATGTGTGTGTTGGATGTATCTGTGTGTCTGTGTGTTGGATGTATTTGTGTGTCTGTGTGTTGGTGTGATCTATACAAGCATCTCGCTTTGCCAAAGATTTCTTCTTTGATGTTCAAAGAATCTTGTTTTGAGAATTTAACTGTCCATCTCTTCTATTATATCAAGTTTTGTTGATTTGTCTGGCGCCTATTGAAATATTGCTGTGCCTGAAGAAAATTTGAAAAAGCGTGCATATACAATTTACAAACATCGAAGGATATCATGACCGTTGGTCGTTGCAGTCACTTTCCCGCAGATTTACTTCCATCCAAACTTTGAGATCGTTGATTGATTTTGGATAAATTCGATAAGATCACCTTCTGCCCTCAACGGCACCGCCGATCCGGAAAAGTTGGTTATGCTGCTCTTTTTGACCGACACAGTTCGAGAATGTGACATGCCCCTTGCGTGAGAGATAGCGAGATAAAAAGGACACCAAAAAATTACATTTGAAAAAGCAGCTTGGTCTTTTACTTGTTGCTTTGCTTAGCAGGAAGTGGAAGAGACGCTGTCGAGGACAAAGTCAATAGTTTAGTAGGTAGCCTTTGAAACAACGAAAGCGGGTGATATAGGACTTTCGATTTTGTTGGGGTAATCATTCCCATTCTGTTCACAAAGAAGATTGGAAACATAAGCACCGAAGTAATATATGAAGGTATTTAAAGCAGTTTCGAGAACGAATTTATGTTTATATCGCCATTTTAATCTCTAAAAGAATTAAAAAAAAAGAATCCATTGAAAAGTTAGAGACGATTCTATTCATTCAACAGATCAATTTCAAATCTGAAATCGCTAAACAACATTTAAAATCAATCACATCGTTCACTCATTTACTACATATTAGAAAACACTCAACATTTATAACAGTGGATATTGGCATATTGCAAATAATTTCTTCAAAAAATAAAAAATAAAATAAATAAATAAGTAAATAAAATAAAATAAAATAAAATTCCCCAGAAATTATAACACAACTATACAAACAATATTATTATAAGGCATGTGAAAACGATTTGTTTTTCATTGAATGAGTTATTAACGATGAGTTGAAATTAGGATTTCTTTGAATCGGGTGGAAACGAATGTCGAATAATCGTATTCTCGACACCATTACTCGGTAATATTGCCAACTGCAAATTTAGAAGATAAAAATAGTGAAGATGAGAGAGAGAGCTTTTACTGATTTATTCATTCAAAAAAATTTTTATGATATAAGTTAATACGTTAGCATACTGTAGGCTATGTGTGAAATATTTTGATAATCTAGTGATCTATTATAGATAAAATGAGCAATCAAATTTTATTTCAATGGATCGACATTTGCAATAGGCACACTTTGACCTCGATTAACAGATTAAAAGGCTTTCACTTGTTATGGCCAATGGCCATAACAAGTGAAAGCCTTTTAATAGAAAATAGAAAGCACTGGTCAAATAGATTGGTCATTGGTCAAATAGAAAACATTCTTAGATAAATTTTTGATGGAGTTAAAATTCATTTAAAAATGGATACAATGAGCTGCACTGAGCACATTGGCAAATATCGTAGAGTTTAAAGACATATAACGTGATATCTTTTTGTTTGCGAAAAAAGATATTCGACGGATGAAGTTTTTTGAGGTAGAATAGTAGTGAAAAACATTCATATCTATTTCTTCGCTAGTGAAATTTTTTGAAAATTTTGAAAAAACAGTTATCATAGCAGCGGACAAAAATTTTTGAATAGCTAACTGTTTAGCGAGAATTTCTCGTATCTCTAGTGACTACCTCTTGTGAATACTAATCGAAATCAATTCGAGCAAAAATTGTTGAAATTTGGCAATATGCCAAATGTGATACTGTTCAACAAGTAAACGTAGTTATTGCAGCAGAGCAATTAAAAAATCAAGTGAATTTAAGAGCCACGCAATCGCCTGCTTTAGAGCAAGCGGATAAGATAATTAAATGGTATTATGAAGAAGTACATAAGTCATCACCTTATTTCGCTTTGGTTTGAATCCTTTAGTTTTGCCGAAATTTTTCTCCGTTTTTTTTTAAAGTCGAGATTGAATGATGGGACTACAGCTTAAAAATGCTTAATTACCGAATAACTAGTTTACCAATTATTGAATAGCTAATTCCCTTTGTTTTTCTTGATTCGGCTCATTTCTTGTACTGTTCTAGCAACTCGTCAATACCAAAAAAAAAATCCACTCCAAACCTTTTTCGTTGGATGATTCAAATGTAGAATCGCTGATTGATAAGATTGTTCAATATTTGATTAGTCGTAGTTGTTGCAAAATTATTAAGAAGACGTAATCGTTGAAGACAACGATGATTATTGGTGGAAAGTTGTGATGTTAGAGTTAATATTTCACCCTCACTTTCGGCATCTGAAGTCTGCTCACGACATCTGAAAACTCACAATTAACAGTCATATTCTCATAAATTACTGTTTACAAATTTGAAATTCCCACATTTCTATATTAAATTTCAGCAAAATGTTTAATTAGATAAGAACTTGAATATCCGAGTTTCTAAAAAAGTTCAATGCAAAAAAAAACTTGAATATTATGGACGAATGAGAATTACAATAACTCTGTCGCAAGACTTGATGTTCGATCGCAGAAGGGATCTCTTCATCATCTCTCTATTCGAGAAATAAAAGCGGAATAGTATTTCTAATTTTTGAAGCATATCAGAAACGTACAGATGAAAATATTACAACTAAAGTAGAGTTATTGCAGTTAATATAGAAACACTCAAAATTAACCTAAAGAAATATGGGCAACATGGACGTAATTGTGCACATGCGAACTGTAACGAATTAACATCGGAATAGCACTCTCGAGGATCTGTATAGTTGCCCGATGAGAGTCTCTCTACGTATTGCCGATCATCGTTGTTCAATTTTTGTGAGCATTTATCATCCTGTAAATATGGAAAATTTTAGGTTTTTTCTTCCTTTTCTAATAAAACTTTTTTCATTTTCGTAAAAAAATTATTGGATAACTTTTTCTTCACGAAATGCTCGCATGAAAACTGCAAATGATCATCATATATGAACGGTTGAGATAAAACGCATATATATATATATATATATATATATATATATATATATATATTATCTCTCTTCAATTTGAGAATTTCCCCATCCTATGAAAAAAAAAAGGTCCTCATTTCTCCATATTCTTGTAGGATAATGAATGACATTCGAAACAATGTTATACTTGAAATAATACGCTTGAACTCGTGCATTTAGAAGTTGTTAACCTTTACTAAGAATATGGCAACGACGGAAGAAATATATTCGTCCCAAATTCCCCTTAAAATACTTTTTTTTTAAATTTCTCTTAATTCATAAAATATCTTCTAATAATTCATAATAAAGCGAAGAAGAATTTCCAAAAATTACAACGGATGAAGGTTATGACTGTCAAATTTCACCATTCTTCCATTAATGGCTGGTGAGTTAAAGCGATCTGAGAGATAGACAAGTAGATACTTATAATTACTATCCATTTGGAAAGTATTGCAAAACGCATTCAACATTCATTATTTCGCATAATTACATATTCGAATTATCAGAAAGCTTTCAATTTCTATTTTTTGAAACTATTAATAATAAAAAAACAAATATTTTATATAAAAATTTCTGAATAAAGAGGAAATTTGAGGAGAATTGAGAAAGTTTAAAGTTTGATATGATTAGCAATAGAAGCAATAACGGTAAAAGAAAAAAAAATTAAATTTTTACATACTCATTGATACTCACTTACATTATATAATATATTACATAATACATACTTACAAATATTTATATTCTTGTTTAAAACATAATTATATATTTGTATATTAATTAAAGTTCATTGCGATTGTCCTATTAAAGTGATCAAAAGTATTAAGGAGAAATCGATATAAAAATAAAAGGTTTAAAAGAAAAAACTAACATGAATAAGATCCGATTCGTTAAGACATTTTCGAAATCGTTTATTACGAAGAATGACCAATTCGTAGAGTCTATTAAATGCATCGTAACCTTCACCATTACAGTGATCACCTATTTCGAGTAACGATTCAGTTGATAGTGTAAATGGTGATTGTTGCTCATAACGTCCCGATACAACAATACAGGTATCCAATGAACGTACCACCTGATCCATACATATACATTAACATATACAGTTAGAAGTATGAAATTAATATCTAAGATAAAACAAACAGAGAATTGATAATTCACTGATTATTAGATTTTCTTCAATTTTGAGCGTTGCAAATTATTGTCATTATGATTCACTAAAATTTGAAATGCATATATAAATTTTAGAGAAAGATTTAAATTCAGGTGAAAAAATTAAACGAAGACCACATCTAGTTGCGATGATTATTAATTTCAGAGAAATGGGACTTGAATCCAGGTGAAAAATTAAAAGAAAATTTAGCCTCGAAGTGATGACTTTCATAGGCATAAATCCTTAGTGCCAAACAAGATACTCCACACAATACTATCAACAATGAAAAGATTTGAAAAAAAAAAGCACCACTAACTCTACAATATAGATTCAGTCAAAGCCCCTTTAGAATTTAAATTTGTGCCTTCACGTGGTTTCTATTTACGGTTAAGTAATTCGATCGAGATTCAATAACACCTGAATTAAGCCGTTAAACTATTCGCAATGTTGCTAATAACGTCTTCAGTATTTCTCACCTATGAGCTGCGTCTATGTATGGGCGTTCCTCATTGAACAGTTATCCCCTGATTAGCCCAAATTCATGGAACTAACTCATAGACTGTGGTCACATAATGGAAGTGAATGCAATGGGAGCAATTGTTTCTTGAAATTTCATCGATTTATAAAAGCTTTTCAAGAACAAGCACTGATAAGTTTGTGATAGCTAGCTGTAAAAAAAGAAGGGGGAATAGGCCGTTATTGACAACCGTATAAGATGATAAAGCTTGAATGAACATAGATATGAACTTGAATGAATATACGATATGAAAGCGTTTTGGATTTTCATTCGTTATGCATTTTTCTTCACGTACCTCAACCGAAATAACACACCTCAAATATCTAGAACCTTCGCTATATACTACTTGTAATACTTATCTACTCATCGATAAATAGTATAGCCTTTACGATAAAAAATGAGGAGTAATGTTACCTGATGGCGACAGCGAAGATATAAATCGCATGGCGTTAAATTCCTTTGCTCCTAAATTGAAAAATTTTTTATGAAACCAATTACTTTCATAAAACCGCATTCACTTAATTAAGCAATTTTTATGTAGGCAAATAATGCCAATGATATGATTTCTACTTGATTATAAAGAAAGTGATTTCTTATGATGATCAAGCTGCTCAAAAATCGATCATTAGAGTTTCTGGATTTGGGTATGCTTCTTTTCTGGAGGAATGGAATAAAAGATCAAATCGATAGTGGGCATTAATAGAATGTGAAATTTTCGTACCATTGTTGCAAAAAGATGAGTTCGATTTTTACGCTCTGTATAAAGTTTGATCTGCTTTCTGTATTCGTCGTTCTCCCGTTTCATCTCTATATTCTCTTTCGAGTTACGTTCACCCACTTTCATTAGCATATTTCCTCTATCGGAATCTTTCCAAATTTCAATCACAGGTAATGCTGAAAAAATACAAATAAATAAAATTTATTTATTGGTAAAATGTCGAAAAAGACACAAGTTTCAAAAAATGTGAAATTTTTTTTTTTTGCTTAATAGCAGTATGATATCTATATTGACAGTAATATGATGAAATAAATTTTCTATAAAAACTTTTCTAAATGTGCTGATCAGTAAAAGATGTAAAAAAATACTCGAATGAGCTGAGTGCTGAATTTTTTTTTCAAAAATATTAACTAAATTAAGCATAAACAATCGCATAAATTAATTCAACATTAATTAAGCATCCATTTTTTTGTTCAGTAAAATTGCCTTCTACTAATTCTTAGCAACTATTCGCTTCTTAATGTATCATATCGAACTACTGTAAAAATTCAAGATATTCTAAAATAGGTAAAATAGCGTTGAATCAAACTGGATAAATCCCATAAAAAATAAGGTGGTTTATGGATATTGGACAATTTATTTGCCACTTCCGGTCAAGATCATCAAAAAATGATTTCCTGAAAAATCCCCATTTGTGTAAATTATATTCGATCTGTTGTTTAATTAAAATTCTTCGCTTTTTTCATCCCTAAGAATATTCTCTATGCTAAATGCTCATAATTGAAAGAATAAATTTTCAAGGATACAATTTTCGTCGAATGAATTCTCGAGATGCGCACTCGTTTTAGATGACAATTCCAATGGGTCGGCTATTGTATCCGCTATTTTTGCATCATCCTCTGGATAGTCACCTTCATCGAATGCTGAAATATTTCAAAAGAAATAAAAAATATGCCATAATTATAAAAAAAAAATTTAAATCAAAAATGTTTAATTGACAGCTAAGAAATCATTACAAAAAATAAAATCGAATATTACAATAATTTTTCAAAATTCATATGAAAATGGGAGACACTTTATTTGCATCAATGATATTAAAAAAATATGTAAGCGGCAGATGATTACTGTAAAATGAATACAGCGCTTATATTAGAAGATACGGGCATATTTGTATAGAAAATCTATTACGAAGAATATTACACAAATGAAAGTTTAGGGAATGAGGTAAACAAATAAAATCTCGAGATATATATACCTTTCATCCTATCAAGAACGACTGCTAATTTAGGTAACATTTTTCGTGGCAATTTCAAATGAACGGTGGAGTCTTTTGGAAAAGTAAAAGAAAACATGTGGGAAAGCACGCCAAAACATCTGGCACAACATGCGCTTTTGCAATTTATTAATCATTTTTAAGAACTCCGATTAAGAAATGCACAATGGAGATGAATTGCTTTCCAATGTAACTGATCGTAAAATGTGACTCTAACGGTGTGTGCAAACTCTGAGATGCCTTTGAATGCGTTAAACTTTGAACATTTGAAGTTTTGCATTAATTCAAATAGAGGGTATGTAATCCCTTTAAATGCGCGTTCTATCCACCAAATTTCATAGCTCTAGCTTCGACGTTTGTCCGTTAAACATTAAAAGACATAAAGACAAGCAAACATACACATACATACACACAGACATAATGTCGCTGTAGTTCACTTTTTGAAAACTTTGAAAGCTTAAAAGTTTATAAAAAAGGGAGAAAATATAGGTATGAAAAAAAAATTGTAGATGAAAAGTGGTGGTTAATAGAACCATTTCGAGTCTTCATGCAACCTGTGAAATTTTGAAATCGATCATGCTCGGAAAAAGTTGCGAAAATTTCAAAAGCTTAATCAAAAAACAAACAGAAAAGCTCAAGCAGAATGGAATAATAATAATTTTTTTAAAGTGAACTCACATGTTGAGTTGAGAATAAATAAGGGATTATTCTTTGGATCGAATTGTTCGAGAATACCGGTGATGTTAATCTGTACTGGAACGGTCGCTTTTTTGAACTCTTCACGTAATTCAACAATCATTTTATTGTACCTATAAAAGATATGATCATTGCAAAAATACAACCTTCTTTACTAAAATCTTTCGCAATACTGTATAACATAGGTGAAACAGTAATCCAGCAACTATGAACTGTAGTGATAAATGTTAAGCGGACATGGAAACACAAATGCTCACATAAGCTTCACCTGAAACCTTTAGATACCTGTTTTAACAGGAAGAATTCCTATCGATGAAAGAAATTCAGGTGTTCAGAAAGGTGAGATGCCAGCTCTAGGTGGCAACGTGAACAGGAACACAATTTTTTAGCAATGGAAAGGGGCATAAATAAGAGACGGTCTTCATAGAAGGAGGCGACAGATTTCTAAGGATTTTAATAGAGGAGTTTCGAATTTTTTTTTACGTTGAGTTGAAGTGAGCACTTTGGAAGATATCAACGCAATGGTCTCCTAAATTAGGAGGGAGGTGGATGGAGGAAGAGCGGCCGGAAGTGAAGAAGCAGGGTGGTAAACTCAAATGCTTGAACAAATAAAAATGCGAACCATTTAGCAAGCACTTTCCTCACCAGCTCCACATCGACACATCCACCGCCAAGTTCACTGTCGGAAAGCTGCGATTGGTGTGTCGTATTTCGCCATAGACCTCTACCACGTCCACCTTCAATGTCGCCTTTCTTGTTCTAAAGAAACTTTCAGCTCTGAATTTCTACTTTTTTCATCGTTCGTCGAGAAGAATTTTGAACCAATTTTCTTTTCTTCTTCAGAATCCGTAATTCCATTACTTTGAAACTTCCGTCAGATAAAAATTACACATGAAGGCAACTTAATGATGACGGAGGCATGTGCACTGAGTCGTTAAAGATTACAATCATCTTGCTCCACTCTCTATTTGACATGAAACGGATTGCTATCACCCACTTTTAAAGTCGGTAAAGGCTGTACGTATGCTTAAAATAAAATATGCAAGAACGGAAGATTTCATGAGTGAGCAACAACTGTTAAATCCAACCGTTCCGGAAATCCATCATTATTTTCGTACATTTTTTCCGGAGACCAATTCTATTCCTTTTTTTGAAAATCCGGAAATTACAAAAGTTATTGATAAGAAGTCAGAGCAATTGGCAAAATGTGAAAATTGAATGCTTGAACATAGATATATCCCAGCTATGCAATGGCAGCGCCTCTTCTTGTACTTCAAGTGGGTGAATTTAAAAAAAAAGAGAGAAGAATATACAGATAATTGTGACAGATATTTCGCCAACCTTAGATAACTTGCCTTGCCCTTTACTTTACAATAGCATTTACCAATGAATTTCTTATTTTCTTGCGTTCTTTGAATATCGTATGAAGGAATAAACTACTATACCTGCGTCCCTCTCCTTACCAATCCAACAATGATTCGAACTAACCGTAGTTTCAGAGGAATTTCCATCAGCTTCGTCTGATCCGGAAGAATTGATTCCATCAACCTTCGATGATGCCTCAAATGAAAGGTCCTTATAGAAGGTTCGATAGGAGATCAACCTCTTCAAATTCTTTCTCTCCTTTACAGTATACTTCCCGGAACGAGATCATATACAGCGGAATTTTAAATGATAATATGCCTCAATGACCCATTCATCATGGAACATCAACATTTTAGGAGATCCCTAACATACCACAGTGCTTCCAGTAGAACAAGGGGCTATAAACATCGAAGAAGGAATTATCTGCCCTCTTAAATCTGCAAACATTTTGAGGAGTACGGCAGGCAAAATGAAGGGAATTGATAGAAGAACGGGGAAACATAACCGGAAGAGCTACACTCCGCTCATTCATCATCTCCTTGTTTACAGGGAAAGCGATAGATCTTGCCCTTTCTTCTAATAATCTCCAACCCCATCCTCCCAAAGAAAGAGGCAAACTTCGGATTGGTTTTTTTTGGGAGCAATTCAATCTCACAAAGTTTAGAGGGTTTTTGGTACGTCGATGGATAAAAACCTCGCTTTGTTGACGGTTGCGATGTGCAAAAGTAGCATAGGAATGTCAAAAATGATGCATAATTAGGTGCTCAGCTGGAGCAAAAACACATCCGGAAGTAGAATGGCCATTTAAAAATGATGATGAGTAAACTTTAGTTTTGAAATTTTTATTCGATGATCATTTGCTTATATCTGAGGGTTTATACTGTGGGTTTTTTATTTAGGAAATTGAGAAGGAATTTTGCATACATAGATTGGGGAAAATAATGGCGGATTTTAGAACCTTTTTATTGGTTTTTTTGATTCTAAATGATTGTTATGCAAGGAAAGATTTGCCCTATTATAAAAAATTTTTTTGAAAATTTCTATGAAAAAATTCCTTTTCATATCTGTCATCAAAATATCAAGACATGCAAAGGCAATTTTTCTCTGAGTGTATTTTTGATGTCAGTCGTTTATTAAAGAAACAGCAAAGTTTTTATTAAAACAAATAAATTAATCGAAAAAAAAACTTACCAAAGAAGCGGCGACGAGTGAAAGAATGGCCTTATCCACGTCAGAATCATTCACTGCACTTTTTCCGGCATTACCGTTGTAATGAATACTTAATCCGAGTTCTGGTCCTCCTTTTCCTGAGAAAAAAAACTCTCTATATTTACAATAATTGCATCCAGAAGAATGAATCTGTAAAAATATATAAAAAGAGGAAATCAAGTATGTTTTTTTTTTCGATCTTTTGAAATAAATCAATAAATTTAATTACCCGATTCGAATGTGTCCGTCTCGATGAGCGCATCGTTCTTCTCAATTGTGGATGTACTTTTTACCGATTCGTTTCCCTTCAAATACAACAATTGAATATAAATTGCCTTTCATGAATTTTTTTTCCATGAAATAAATCGTCCTCAGTGAATTTTTTTTATGAACTCTTTGACCTCAGGTTCAACTGGGGCCATCGATGAATGCAGCATTCACCTCAAATATTTCGATTTGTTGTTCTGCTCTTTGATAGGCCCAATTTAGTGGAAAAATGAGTTCTTCCGGCCTTATCCTCCTCGTTTAATGTTTATACTTACTAAACGATTAATTAAACCGGCTATATAAAGATCGAAATAAAAAAAAATCGAAGTTTAAAAATTTCTTTAAAAACGCATTGAAGAGATCCTATATCTTTGCTTATGTAAATATTCATATATCTTTCTACTCAATCATCCATCTGATCCAACTCATCAACCGCAAAAGTTTCGGCAATAATATTTGATGAGGGTACCTAATACCAGGTCCTCACCTATCCCCAGCATTATCCCGACCGATCACATTCTAAAAACTAACTGTTAACTAAATTTCGAGTAAACATAGCATATCAGTGTTACTATTTAGTTGGTTGTGTGAACAAAAGTCAGTTATAGCTGAGAATTTTTGTGATCAGCGTGTTTCGGCGGAGAACAAAATATTACACGTTTTGCTTCTAATTGTAAATAGTTTGCAATCGATTCGCTTGATGAATTATAATGCAAAAATCGCATATAGCGCACTGCTTGATGCGTTTTTCCTATTATTCATCACCACCAAACAATTCAATAGCACAACTTCAATAGTTGATTTCACGACACCTCTAAGTGTCCTTCAAGACGATGAATTCTCATGAAATTAGCTGCAATGAATTGTACTTATTAAATTTCATTGCCAAGCACTCTTGCTTCGATTAATGAAACTGCAAGGCATACAGACACATACATACAACAGCTCACATGTATGCAGAGGTAGAATGCTTTCATAAGCTGTTTTTTTTTTTTTTTTTTGCATAAATTTGTTGAGAATACATAGAACGATAGCTTGAGAGTTCATCTCATTCTCACTTTATTCGTAGATATTACCAAACGCTATGTATGGCAAGGTAAAATTTACATCGTTATGTTCAACTATAAGTTCTAGGAATGAAAAATAACATATTACTGTTTAGACTTACCGAATTGCCCTTATTCAGGGAATTTTTCTTTAGGTCAATCCACTCTGTTTTTTGTTTATTGGCGTTCTGCGAACTGTCCCATGTATTCGCTCGTCGCGCATTAGCAAGCTCATCCGCTAGCACAAGTTGCTCCACAGGTAATCCCATCTAGAATTTGCAATAATGAATAAACGAGATACCAAATGAAAAACCATTTCACTTATGCTTAATAGTGGTATAGTGCACATATGAAAGTGCACGCGGTGGAAGAGAGAAAAAAAAAACAAAAAAAAAAAAGAAAAAACGATCAATGAGATAGCAATTGTAACAGTGCGAAAATGTTGCTTTATTCAGCATTGATTGAACAACTTAGCATATCAATAACTAAATGCTAAAAAAAAAACATTAAACAATAAAACAGAAAAGAATAACCTCGCAGTCTTTCGCTTTTTTCCAGATTGATTGTAATCGTTTCATTTTTTCGTCATTTAGAAATGACCGTCGCATAATATCAGAACATCTGAAAATGAAGTAGTTCCATGAAAGTTGGGAAACAATTGAGGTAAGAAGTAGAAACTTCGGATGCTTCTCCGATTTTCTTTTTCGAACAGTAGCATAGAGATGGAAAAGATAAGAAGGAGAAGAAGGGAAAATGTAGGACATTAGGGACGTACAAAAATGCCTAAAGCGTATAGACGAGCCATTCAGAAAATGTGCATACGTGTCCTAACAGGATTCGATCTCATAATTACATAACAATTCATAAGGAATATCACGATAGTCTCACCCAACTACAGTTCTCGTACAAATATTTTCCTTATGATATTCTTTGTGTTTTTTTTTTTGAAAAAATATCCCGGCAAAATGAAAATAATTTTAGGTAAAAGTAGCGTACGTCTTATGCGCAGTACAACAACGACGAAGACCACCACATTGACGTTCGATACGTGCCGCCGTTCCTTGGAAGCAATTGTCCACTATGAGTTCGCCACTTGCATTGCGTAGCTCCCTTACAGCTATCAATAGTGACGAATCGCATCTGCTTCTCTGCAATCATTTCAGTACTACTGTAGATCACCTGACCAGTACGTACTGTGAATTTGAAGGGTCAAAGAGTACTGTAGATCGCTACAAGATATATTGGGAGGGGGTCAAAGAGTCCTCATTCTGAAAGAAATGTTACGATATCTGAAAAACGAGACGGGGAGTGCGGAGGGAGAGGGGTTTTGGTCCAACCTCGAATCTGCTTTAACGATGATGCATTCTATTCTTAGAAATCCTTTCAAATCTAAAAACTTTAAATCAAGAGTATAAAATAAAACAACAGAATATTTATATCGATATCTTTAAAATTCACTCGAGATATGCTATCAAACTGTTCCTCAATGCCCCTTACCAGTTATTTAATAGACTATTTGTTCGCTAGCTATAGCTACAAAGATTTATAGCATAAGCAAGCGTAAATCCATAAGTAAAGCAAATAAAGGAAATACTAGAAAAATAGTATTCGTTATCTAACATTGTCCTATGCTTGTTGATTTATTTCTTTTCGAAATTGGTGAATTAGAGTTAGTAAACATTCCATCCAAAGAATTCATTTTTCATTCATCAATTTTCTCCTTCGATGCTCTATGCGAAAAAAAATTCAAAAAAATTCCCCTCTAATGAATCTTTTTTTCAACTAGCTCAATTAATATTCAACATACATAACGAATGAGAACGGCCTTTGTCATGTTGACCTTTCAAGTAGCACAGAAACGATGAGGGAAAACTCGAAAACGACCTCTACTTTCAGGAAAAATCCTTTATGGTTATAACTATGGGCATTGAAATTGTACCCTCACGAAATTTTAGTCACACCTTTATGTGGCAAATGTACAGCACAACTAAATGCTCATAGGAAAATATATTCGGTTATAAGAGAAGCATGCTGTAATAGTCGCAATTTGCTGTAATTCCATTAAATGTTTCTTTGCCCATATTATCTATAGGTAATTAGTCCGATATTAGCTCTAGTTGATTTTTTTTCAATCATTTAAACTTTCATGTTCTAATTTTTGCACAAATGGGTACTTGGAATATCGTGACATGAACGCACTTTTTTTCGAAGAGGAAAAAAAAATTAATTTATACGAATTAAGTGACAATCATATTAAAGAATAAACCTGTTCTTCTCCAAGTGGTAGTGTTTGCTCAATATAACAAGATAACATTTGACTTTCTAATTGTCTTTCGATTCGTTCCAACTGAAAAAAAATCCGCTGATTAATTATTGATTGATTTTGGAATAAAAATTTTGGAACGCTGCCCATTTTTATTAACACCTAATTTTTGATCTCATCTTTTTTTTCATTGGCTTTAAAGATGAGAAATCACTAATTCATTCTAGCGATTTTATCATTCCATTCATAGGACACTAATATATTGCAGCATTCTTGTACATACGTTGAAATGAAATCACATTTTCATTAAAAAAATAAATGAAAAAAATCAAACAACAATAATACGTTGGAAAATTTCCAAATTCCATTTTTATTACATTTCCCAATTGGAAATATTTTTAAATTTTTAGAAAGAAAGCTTTTAAATAGGGACATATTGCTGATTACTTCATGTAAACGAGGGATGACAACGTGAGCAGTGGATGAGGTTTTTTCATATAACGCTGATGTTGAAATTTGAGCACTGTGAAAGCGTGCACAGTAATGTCCTATCAGTATTCCTTTCCTCTTTGCAATGTTATATGGATTGAATAACCGTTCGGGCATCATTGTTTCCCTGCACTTTCCCCGTTCCCTCTAGTCCATTCCTTTTCCCATATTCGAGTCCATCGAGAGAGGAACCTCCACTACCATATTTTAATTGGAAACATAAATAATATCAAAACAGTGCATAAAAATAAAGAATATAAAATAATAAACCATAATATAGTCGTTTCGCAAAAGATGATAACACTTCTGTTTTTGTTGATTCGATGATGGCAACCAATATGGCATCAAATTTGTATTTCCAGTGCAAATTCTTTCTTGCATACGTGATGAGCTCTCGCATTCGACCAGATGCTCGCAATACGATACCGATTCTTCCTAAATTTTTATAATATCAATATAAATTCGCTAATAATCTATCGCTCTTCTAGGCTATTTCTTAGATGCGGTCGATGTTATATAGAGTACTGTAAGCATTATCGTATGATTGCTGGAGTAAAATATTTCCTAAACATTAAAATTATAGGTGATGGTTGGAAGACAACTACTAATTCAACTGCTAAATTCGTTGTGCATCATTGTCAATAACCTGTCGTTTTTTTACACCTGAATCGCAAACACCTACTGTTTAAGAAGTGGCACTGTGTTTATGTGTATGTACGTGTGTGTCTATGGCCTAACCATTTGCACACTGAATTAGCATTTAACCCCTTAGATTGCTAATGGATTTAAAACCTTAATCAAATTTGCATATACAATATTTCTAAACGACTGCAACACCAAGCCTAGAGGTTTGACGCTGTGTACGCTTGCACATGCCACCCAGTGAATCTTTAACTGTTGTGCTGCTCATTTAAACTGGAATCACACTACTAGTGCATCGCATTTTAACCAGCTAAATCAGTGTATACAAAAATGTTTTTTTAAATTTTAAATTTATTTCGAATATCCGCTACCAACAGTTATTTTAAATGAATCTATGGAAGTAAAGGAAACTTGCATATAATCTAAACGAGTGAATTTAAAAACAATATATATATATATATATAAATAAAATATATAGTAAAAAATAAAGGAAAAACAACATTTTAAAGAAACAAGTAAAATATTAGAAGGTTATTTTCAACTAACCAACAACGATGACGATGAAGGTATAGGAAAGTGGTACAATAAAACTATGGCCAATAGGCACCATAAAGGATTATTCAAGGCCATGTGGATTTTGTTAGCACCGAACACAGCGAGAAAAATTCCCAATTTTGTCAGTTGCAAATAAGAGCAGTGAAATGCAGTTTGTTGGCGATGAGAATGACCTAAATTTTACAGGTGTACGACAACCTTAAATTTGTGGAGGTCGAACAAGGGCACACATAGTGAGACGTTGATGCGATAACCGCTGAGTGATTCATTAATGGCCATTTCCGAAATGAAAGCCAACCGACATTCCCCTTGCAACTAACCTCCGATGACCTTGCTGCCAGTCGTTGATCATCGAATCGTTTTTCGATTTTAATCCATAGTTAAGTGGGTTTATTCTCTGATCGGCGATGGTGGTTATGCAAACTCCACAGGTGGTAAATGTTGGCACCATTTCCATGGTCAACACAAAATTCAGAAATGCTATTTTTGAATCGAACGACAGACAGTATTATCTTGCTTGGTTTTGTTAGACATCCTTGATTTAAAATTAAAAAAATAAATAAATAAATAAAATTAATTCAAGATTTTCCTTTTTAATGAATGATCCAAGACTAACTGCTATATAATACTTGAAAGACTGGATGCATCTCATTTAGAGTTTAATGCACTATTACAATAGAGTTTATCTTTAATGTTTTTGGCTTCTACAACAATGAATCAATTATTAGAAACTACGAAATTTGGAAAAAAAATCAATAAGAAGCTGGGAAAAAACACTTTTAATCTTTTTTAAGGCACCGTAATTAGCAGTACTATAAGAAATTCAGGGCGTCGGAAAATCGATGAGCCCAGATCCCTGAACTTCACCAAGTGCTTACTTTATTTGCGTTTTATCGAAGACTCTCTATCACATTTTATTTTCGATCAATCCTAATTAACATTCCGAAAACTGTTCTCTATGCATTATATTTTTGAACGCATCATCTAATTTAGTGACTAACCCGAAATAAATTAGGTTGTGCTAATTCTTAGTTGTGTTAAGAACGTGAATTAAGGCGGTGA
>JAAVTS010001342.1:25053-35599 GCA_022845575.1 Baylisascaris ailuri
TTCTATGGCATTGGAAAATATTGAATCCTCAGGAATCTGAGGTACTGAAATATCTTAAGTAATCTGCTAGAAGAATATCCTCAACGCATCTCACTGAAAATGAATCTGAAAAAACCTGAAGGTCCGATTGTCATTGAAAAACGACTATCATGTGCTTCACTTCAGCCCACACCATTGATCCACGAATTGAAAATATGGGGCACAGCTTATAAGGCATTAAATTGCCTTCATGATAGATCGACGAATGAACCGTACTTAAAAACGAAGTGCTAGCTCTGGCGACTTCAGGAAATTCTTATTTATTTTAGTTGTAATAGTGTTTAAAAATTGAACAATTTTTTGGAGTGATTCAACTGAAAAAATTATATTGCTGAGAAAAAAATGTATAAAAATATCTGAAGCAAAATCTGGAAAATTATGGAAAAACTCTGAGAAAAATGCAAGGATTGAGGAAAATTTTTCTAAAAATTTTGAAAAAAACAGCGCAAAAAATTACATATTCTATAAAAGATAATTGAAATACGCTAGATGCAAATAAAATGGTCAGAAAATTTTCAGTTTTATTAAGCATCAAACATTGCTAGAATAATGAGCTGTAAGAGAATAAATCATTTAAAATTTTACGTTCCATAACGGTTTTTTTCTGCACTCGGTAATTTGCCAATTCTCAGGTGAATATTTAAATTTTCGCCAATTTGCATACGGTATTCGTTTTGAGACACAATTGGAATGGATTGGCGGAGTCCGAAATTTTCTAAAATCATTTTATACTCTATTATATTTCGCACCGGCGAAAGCGGCTGGCTTTGTTGAAAAGAGTTTTGAGTAAAAACGCGAATTCTTTTTGCTGATTTGTCGATTCTGTCATGACTGATGCCAACGAACAGTAAGTTTTTTCATTATTTTCATTGAAATTTTTTACTAGATTTTCTTTTATAAACCCCTCAAAAAATTTTTCTTTTATTTATTTAGATTTATTTATTCATTCATGCATTCATTATCTCTTTAAAATGATATAGTTTATTAAACTTGTATATAGGTGTAACTAATGTGGGATTTAAACAGGAAGTGCTTTTTAATGAATAAAAACTTGTCATGCAGTTCGAAGACTGTTTAAAACCATCATACCGTTTAACTTATCTCCATATGGCTTTGAACTAAACGTCGTTCCGGTTCCGGTTCCGGTTCCGGTACAAACGGTCACTGAGTTGGACTCAACTTCGGCCGTTTAGTGGAATATGCTTTTCGGTTCCCTTTTCATACAAAAGTTTTAGAAAACTATGAAAAAAATAAAATACTTTATAGTCAACTAAAAATACACGTGTATAATTGCTTTAGAATGAAGTTTTCAATTTTTTATTAAGAAGTTATACAAGTTTCCTAACTCCTATACTTTGCTTTTCCTTTCAGAAGTAATATAAAACAAGAAAAGGCTAAAAAATTTAATATTATAATAAGAAAAATGTGGAATTTTCAATAACAAAGTCGAGGGTTTACCTTTTTAACCGCTTATATTAAAAGTTTTTAAGATGTGTAAATTCGTATATTTCAAGCGAAGGTCTAACGATGTCGTTCTGAAGATTCGTCTTTTTCGACGACCTACATTAAGTTCAACCTAGGTGGCTACAAGGATGGAAATAGGGTTTTAAATTTAAGCGGTAATGCCGAGATCGAGATCAGATTCGAGGCTTAGGGGCCAGATATCCGGTTTGAGTAATTCAGGACCGGGACAGGGTTTAATCGATCTAATTTGAAAGCATCGAAGCTTTTTTGTATATTATTTTTAATGAAACTATTCTGCAAGGTCAATGATTGTGGACCAAACTGGATCCTAGCTGGGTAAAATTAGGCTAACAGATCGGGTTTAATCCTCCTCAACCTATTTCTATATGAATGTCTTGTAAATGTTATCTGGATCCGGTTTCTGACATCGAACACGAAATCAAATATAGCGTATAATTTTTCAAAGAGGGGTTCAAAATGCTATATCATTTTATATTGAAAACTGATTTTATATTTGAAGGAGTATTAAAATTTATCTTATTCCAGACAGAACTATGTAAACAACGGTGGTGCCGCCGCTGCGCCCTCCGGCGCCAATGCCGGGCTGGACCAGGAAGGGCTTATTGAGGTTTGTTCTTGCCTTTTTCTTTGCGAATTCAATAAAATTTGAGTGAAAAAGAATTTTGCACTTGAATTCATTCAGTAGTATCGATTTTGGTGTTTTCATTTTTAAAGACATTTTTGGAGGGGAAGGGGAGGGGAGGGGGGTATTTATCTAAAAACGATCTTTTAAAGTTTTATTAATATATGCAGTTGTTATTTCTTTTTATAGAAAAGATAAAAGTGTCATTATTTTAGGGTAATTGGGACCAAGTTTGTGAAAGCTTCGATGATATGAATCTAAAGGAAGATCTTCTTCGTGGTGTCTATGCATTCGGTTTCGAGAAACCCTCAGCAATTCAGCAACGTGCCATTGTGCCTTGCTGCATGAGTAAGTAGCACTGTTATGATGCTTATTATGCAAATTCTTATCTTCTTGAATTATTATTGTCACCGTCATCTATACACATAAAGGTTCTTCGGTTTTTTGTTGAGCTCATAATGGGCAATTTTAGACGGAATCTTTTTACTTATATATGTTTTTTACTTGAGTGGGGCGGGGCGTTCCTTGAAGGATTTTCACATCTGGGAATTGCTTAAAATTAATTCTGGGCAAGGTAGTTTTTTTTTTTTCAGGTGTGTTTCCAATGTTTTCTTTTTCTTATTGTGTATTAATGATCTCTTAAATAAAGTATTCGGAGTTAGCAAGATCGATTGATCAGAACATAATATATGAAGATACCAAAAAGGATTAGCCAGCTTAAAGGTAAAACCACAGCAAAGAGGAACTGTCNATTGCACTATTATTAAGCGAGCAGTGATGACGTGATTTGCCCTCTCGTACGTACGATTAGATCCCGTACGTCTATGGCGATCGTAATCCTATTCTGAGCTCGATTATTTGAGGATTTTAAGGTGTTCTATTAATATAGGTTGAGTGCGATGAAATATGGTAACTTTATGGGGAATTTCAAGGGATATACAGGTTGATTGTTGCATGGGTAAAGGTGAAAGATGGGCAATGATGTTGGAAAGTGAGTTGATTATATGTGTTGTTTACTGGTAGTATGTTGCTGTTGTGAAGGGTATTTTAAAATTAGGGCAAGTTTAGTGACATTACTGATGATTAAATTGTTTTTACCAATGAATTGTTGTACGAATTTCAAATGTTTGCATGCATCATTCTATTAAGATGCGCCTCTACTCTTCCTTCACCTTTCGTTTTTCGGAAGCAGATATTGGCCAGCTGGACTGATGTTGTTGTTATAGGATCGTTTTCCAAGATTAAAGGGAGGAGGGAATGTTGTTGTGGTGTCGATAGAAAATGGTTGTTTGTCGGTAGAAGCGCTTAATGTGGACAGTGTCTGTAAATGTCTGTCTTCAATAGAGGGAGGCATAGGATCGAAATGCCATCAGATATTCGGGTTTGATTGCAAAGCACAGACATTGTTGTTGCAGATTCAAAAGGTAATGGTGTCTCTTGGTGAATACATGGGAGTGAAGTGTCATGCGTGCATTGGAGGTACGAACGTGAGAGACGATCAACGCAAGCTGGAGGCTGGTGTTCACATTGTGGTTGGCACACCAGGACGTGTCAACGATATGATTCAACGTCAATCACTTCGTTAGTTTTCATTCAGTTTCGATCTTTTTTTGGGGTCCGTTTTTTGGCGGTGTTGCCTATTGTTCAAGTCATTAAATTTCTCGCAGGTCTCTTAGAGGTATTGCAAAATTATATTTTTAATGATAATAATAATAATAATAGTAATAATAATAATAATAATGATAATAATAATAATAATAATAATAATAATAAGCACAGATGATTACAGATTGTTGTTCAGACGGATTCTGGTAGTTAGTTGGAGGGTTATTTTAAATGATTGCTTAGATTAGATAGCTGATATGTTCGTTATCAGAAGTTAAAAATAATTGGGCTATTTGATGGCATAATTATTACTCAGAATATGTTTTATGCAGAGTTAGTTGCGAGTTGAAGTAAGAAGAAAGGGTATCGTTTCAGAGACGTCGGCAATTAAAATGTTTGTTTTGGATGAGGCAGATGAAATGCTCTCGCGTGGATTCAAAGATCAAATTTACGAAGTTTTCAAGTGTATGCCCAACGATGTTCAGGTTAGTTTTAAGCATTGTTTAACTCCGATTGTATTGGATTATGAATCGCATCCCACCATGTTAATTTCGATTGACATGAAAGACATTAGCCATAGTTGGCGATCTCGAGCAACATCTGGGGTGGTCCGGAATTGCTTGCTGGTTTTGCGGTACTCTAGTGCAGTTTATCTCTGCCTTTTAAGGGTGTACTAGGCAGAAAGCTGTTATGATAGGGTCGACCACATGCAGTCTACGTTTGCGCTTTGTTGGTGAGTCGTCTTTGGCAGTTTGGGAGGTGTTTGCTACTTTTAATGTTGGAACTTTATGGTGGCGTAGATAGGTTTCATGTTGGAATCGTCGAAATGTTTTTGAATGTTTTCTGCACTTCGGAGAGGTATGCAAATATTGGTGAAAAGGTTTGGCTTGAGTAGATTCTTTTTTATTGCGTAAATTTAGAAAAAAAAAGTTCGAAAAGTTGAACTTTCAATAAAATAACTGCAGCAAAGAGTTCCCCAAGCACAGAGAATGGGACTGAATTGGAATCAGTAAGGTGATTTATAAAGAGGTGAGAGTGTTGGACATGCATGTGTTTCGGTATATAGGAATACATCGAGTGGACTATCCAGCATCAGACTGGGGCATATGGTCAGTCAAAGTTTTGTTACGTGAAAAAAGGAAGCATTTAAATGTGATGTAATTAGTGAACTAGAATAAAATGTTTTTGCGCTGCAATAGAAATGCCTAAGATACTCTAAACGATGAAGTGATAAACAATAAGCACACCCATTTGGTGCTCGATTGTGGTGGTTTTTATTTTCTGTGGGGCACTGGAGTTTTACTATTGTTGAGCGATTGGTTTATCTATATGTATGAAAGGGTATGAGGTTAGCTTTCTTTAGCCCATGTTTTATTTGGTGAGGCTAGGATGACCTACTTGTTCAGCACCTGTTTAGAGTCTGTAGACATTGGGATTGCAGTGTGAATGTAGAGTACCTAGAAAACGTTGTGGTAGTTAAGCTGAGTGAGGCGATTGTAAAGTCCTGATAGGCAGTCCACAATACGGTGCAGATGAAAGGGAATCACTGAACATGTAAGATAGAAGAGCTCCATGTTGGTCGGTGTTGGTGCCGCAGTTTACATATCAGTTCTTACCTTTGTCTTATCCGATGATGTCGTTTTTCTCAGACGTTTGCTTATATCATGTAGTTAAAAGTATATGGAATATTATGTATGAATGTTTTCTTATTAAGGTAGTGCTGTTATCGGCGACGATGCCGGCCGAGGTATTGGAGGTGACGAACCGTTTCATGAACGATCCGGTTAGGATCCTTGTTAAGAAGGAGGAGCTGACATTGGAGGGTATCCGTCAGTTCTACATCGACGTCGAAAAAGAAGTATGTTTTCTGAGTTCATTTTTCTATTCATTTCAGTGAAAATCAAAAACCGTTGTCTGTTTCGGCGGATTGGATTTTATCTTTCTTCTTCACCAGGAAAGTGCAGGTTGTTTGAGAGTTACTGCATTTCTGATCTTTGAAATTTTTTGAAAGGATTTTACTTCATGTCGTTTAATTTGATCGTTGATGTTTGTGCTATGAAGCTGATGTGTTATGAGCTGAGCATACCGGCATGAGATCACTTTTCGGATCACATCTTGAAATTCCGTCAGTTTTATCGATCATGGCGCAAGTGGCATGGGTGGGAATATGCTCAGTCAATTCTCTCGAATAATACTGTGGTCTATTCCGATATTGGGTATCGGCTATGATACGAGTATAAATACCAGAGTACATTGTTCATTGAGGTTGTTGGAGTATCTTAAATGCGAAATCAGTAACAATACATCAACGTAATTTCGAGCATCGACTTTGAATGTGATGGATTCAACGAACGAAACTTCTATATGGTCATTAGAATTATATTATAGGAGTGGAAATTCGAGACTCTTTGCGACTTATATCAAACAGTTAACGTGACGCAGGCAGTCATTTTCTGCAATACTCGCAGGAAGGTCGACTACCTCGCCAATCAGATGACCAAGGAGAAATACACCGTATCATGCATGGTATGTATCTTCTTGCTGAGATGTTACAGTTGTAATTAGCGGAGCTGGAAGGGGGAAGAAGGGCTTGAATGGATGGAGGCATCGTTATGAAAGGTTAAAGTAGGCAAGGAATCCTCATCGCAGATTGTTCTTTCTATTATTTCTTATTGTTATTAGGGAATTGTTTAAGCATTGATTTTGTTTGAACGGGTCGCAGCAGTAGATCTGTTTTAGCACGGCGATATGGAGCAGTCGGAGCGTGATTTAATCATGCGTGAATTCCGTTCCGGCTCATCGCGTGTGCTTATCACCACCGATTTGTTGGCCCGTGGTATTGACGTACAGCAAGTCTCATTGGTTATCAACTATGACTTGCCGAGCAACCGTGAAAATTACATCCATCGGTATGTTATTTCGCTTTAGTGGTTTTGTTTTTTCTGACGATCCTTTTGGCTGAATGAATTCTGAAGATTTGCGGATGTAAAATTTTATGCGATTCTTCAAAGATAAATTTATTCTTTTTGGTGCCTATTAAGGGTGAGTCGTTGTGAGTGGAAGTTGTTTACTCATATGAATGCAATGATAGGGTTGTAGAGGTTGTTTTACATTGTTGATTTACATTGTCGTGATATGGTGCAGATGAGACGTAGTCACTTAGGTGCATTATTCGACTTTTTTATAAGTCGACGGGAAAGTCGGCGGAGTAGGTGTGAATTCCTTTTATAGTAATGATAAGTGACTTGACTATGCCAGTCATACTGTGGAAGTAGTACAGTACTGTAGTGCAGATGATTGAGTAGGTGAGTTACCTATCCTGTGGGTACTGTAGTGCAGATGATTGAGTAGGTGAGTTACCTATCCTGTGGGTACTGTAGTGCAGATGATTGAATAGGTGAGTTACCTATCCTATGGGTACTGTAGTGCAGATGATTGAGTAGGTGAGTTACCAATTCTGTGGTGTGCTGTAAAACACGTTGATGTTGATTGTAGTATCGGACGTTCGGGTCGTTTTGGTCGGAAAGGTGTGGCAATCAATTTTGTGACGGAACAGGACACAAGACAGTTGAAAGACATTGAGAGCTTTTACAATACACAAATTGAAGAGATGCCAATGGATATCGCGAACCTGCTTTGAGCATAGATGCGCTATGCACAATCCCATTCCCTACCTGTCCCGAAAATCTCTTCTTTTTTATTCGTACGTATCTAATGCTTTGCCGTTAATGCGATGCTTTGAGAGTTGAACAGCGTGGAGGTATTGTGTGGCCGATATTTTAAAGCTCTCTTCGTTTTTCTATCTTTTACTGATCTTTGTTCATTGGCTATGGTCTTTCGGGTGGGGCGGTGCTCCGCTAGATATTTACTGCTCTTGGTACCGCTCCTTTAAAACAGGTATCATTGGCTTTTCCGCTTTTTATTCATCTTCAATCGATCACCCATCTTCGCTGATTTCTTTGAATTGATTTGCGGCTCTCTCTCTTATGAGTCGCTTCCAACCCGCCATCGAATTGCAGCAAATCATCGATTTGTTTGTCCATCAAGTCGTATTCAGAACGTCTGTTTCAGTCGTCCCGAGTGACATTCGTTTTGTTTGTTTTTGTTCCGTTGTTTTTTTTTTGTTTTTTTTGAATGCGGTCGGTCAATTTTCCGCCTCTCGCTCATTCTGTTTGTAGAAAAATAAATTTTATCCCTTGTTTTTTGTCATGTTTGTGTTTTTATTACAATTTCAAATGTCTAACAGAAGGGGAAGGTTGATGATGGTGAGAGGATGAGTAAATGGGATACGTTGTTTCATACTGCAAGAAAGGGGGACTGCCTTAGGGGAGTTAATTTGACCGTGAAGGGTTTGCTAAGGTCATAGGACAAGGGATTGATCATTTCATCAGCAAGCGTCTATTGGAAGTCAGAGGGTTTTCGTTTAAGGATATAAGTGGCAGCCGGGTGGTATATTGAGGGGATGTGCAAACAGCGAGCAACATCATTATCGATTTTAGTTAGTGAACGGGATGTTCTATTGGGACGGCTTTGCCGATGCTAGGTTTATGGTTTTCTATAAGTAGAAGTGGAGCATGGACGCATTTTCGTTGGGATTTTTTCCTCGGTGAGATGGCCGGGGTACTGGTGATCTGGGAATGCCGTATTTTAGATGATCCACAGTTATTACATTCACTCGTTTTTAGTGTCGAACGTGAGCATGACACTGGGGTAGTTGTGTTTGTGGCACCGGGTGGTAGTGGGTGGTGGCAGGAAACAGATTCGGTAGGAAGCACGAACAATATGGTAGGTGCTTTAAAATGTGGACAGAACTCATTTGATGCCCATTTTTTAAATTATTTTTAAATTGATAGAAACTTCAATTAAATACGCAGTTTTATTAGTTGGCAATTAAGTGGGTGACGCATTCGGTGGACATTTATTTAATATGCAAAAGTTTGGCCAACGAATTTGCATATATACAAGGAGAGGCAACCGAATAGAGGGTGCCGTTATGAATAGACTTGGCTCGTTTGTTTGGACCACTTTTATTAAGGTGCCACGGATACAATATATGCTTGTTGATTCACTGAAGCTAACTCATGCGGCATTTGAATAACGATAGTGTGGAGATCACATCGATTCAGCAACCAAATTAAATGAAGCACAAAGACGAAACAATTGACCGGAAGAGTGATAACGCAACCGGATACCTTATATTATCGTCTTTTTTTCCGTATAGATTCTTATATGATAATAAGTATTCATTAGTAGGTGGTGAGAGACAATTTTTTGAAAATATTTTTTAAATATTTCGACGATCGCAATGCTTCATCACAAATAAAATAGGGTGCTTTTTTTTCTTTTTTTTTTTCTTTTTTTTTTTACGGTCACAACGAATTTCAACGATTCGGCACTGAGAAAGCATCGATATAACCACTACGATTATAACTGTGATTCTCATAGAATTGTACCAATGTTGAAAGATTCGGAAACATTGGTCCACCATGTTCAATATAATATCCACGAATGAGAAATTCTCGTTGTTTTGACACGCTAAAAAAAAAATTAAATAAATAAATTTTTTTTTAGCCGTTAATATTTGTAATTTAAAAAATTTCAATGAAAAAATTGTTGGAATTATATGAATTTACAATTGCTTGAATGTTGAACAATTGTAAAAAAAAAAAAAAATACACCGCAATTAAAGGATTAAGAAGTTTTCCATTGAAAAATGCCTAATAACTTCCCATGGTTCAATTATAAGCTTGGAATTCTTTGTTTTTTTTTTTGTACTTGTGAATTTCAATTCTCTAAGAAAGCGTTACAAACAATTAAATTGTTTAGGTAACTATTTGGGTATTTCATAAATTTGGGTAGAATTTGGGTATAATCTGGCAGAAAAGCTTCTGTTGTTGTTAACAAAAAAAACTTAAATATTTATACAGTTGTTGTTTTTGTTTTTTTTTTGAATGAATAAATCGTTAGTTTTTAGGGTAATTTTTAGTGTAAAAATATCAACTTTTAAACTAATAAACGTATTCATAGAGTAAATATTTTACGAATAAATCTCTTTTTGCACTTATAAAAATATCTTTAATGTAAATTATTCGTTTATAGTGTACTAATACTAATATTATTTAACAACAATATCGTATTTATATATTTATATTGATGGTTTTTTTCTCAAATTTTCAACGCCAAAGAAATGTTTCATTGGAAAATCGCTAATACGAGCCAAGAAAATTTGAAAAAAAAATTTTTTTTTTGAGCAAAATGCTCACTTATCGTCAACAATTTCACCCATCGTTCTAACAAGCCAATGGAATGGATTATTACGTGACGATCTGTAGATAATAGTTAGCGGAAGTCGATTCACTTCATTTGTTTTTTCCTGAAATAAAAAAAAAAGTTTTTTTTAATGAATATTTCTTAGTCAATTTTTTATTCATTTATCTATATTTTTGAGTTATCAATTAGTTTGTGAGTTATAAAATATTTCAAGTAAATAAAATTGTCGAAATTAGAGAGTATTTCCTTAGAAAANGTCAATTTTTTATTCATTTATCTATATTTTTGAGTTATCAATTAGTTTGTGAGTTATAAAATATTTCAAGTAAATAAAATTGTCGAAATTAGAGAGTATTTCCTTAGAAAATTAATGTCGAGTTTATTTAATTTCTTGCTAATGCTATTATATATCTAACGCTTACTTCGAACAGGCCACTATAAATAGCTTCTTGGTGAAGATTACCCCAATTATTAAGGGTCGTATTTGCTGAAACTGATTATCTTCACAACTTTAGAGCACCCCCC